>CABHPP010142217.1:2525-38778 GCA_902168425.1 Peromyscus attwateri | reverse complement strand
CCCCAAGTTCTCTTTCCCTCACCCCTCACCCCTCATTACCCCCACTCACGTCCAGACTGTTCATGTAGATCTCATCCATTTCTCCGTCATTGGGAGATCCCTGTGTCTTTCTTGGGGTCCTGTTTTCCAGGTAGCCTCCCTGGTGTTGTGAGTAGCCGTCCAGACATCCTTGTTCCACAGCTAATATTCTCCTAGGAGTGGGTACATACCATGTTTGTCTTTCTGAGTCTGGGTTACCTCACTCAGGAGGATTTTTTCTAGATCCATCCATTTGCCTGCAAACCTCATGATGTCATTGTTTTTCTCTGTTGAGTAGTATTCCATTGTGTATATGTACCACAGTTTATTTATCCATTCTTCGGTTGAAGGGAATCTAGGTTGTTTCCAGGTTCTGGCTATTACAAATAATGCTGATATGAACATAGCTGAGCAAGTGCCAGTCCAATTAAGAAATGGGCTATAGAACTAAACAGAGAATTCTCAGCAGAGGAAACACAAATGGCTGAAAGATATTTAAGGAATTGCTCAACATCCCTAATCATTAGGGAAATGCAAATCAAAACAACTCTGAGATACCACCTTACGCCAGTCAGAATGGCTAAGATCAAAAACACTGAGGACACGTTGTGCTGGAGAGGATGTGGAGCTAGGGGAACTCTCCTCCACTGCTGGTGGGAATGCAAGCTGGTACTGCCACTGTGGAAATCAATATGGTGCTTTCTTAGAAAATTGGGAATCAATCTCCCCCAAGATGCAGCTATACCACTCTTGGGCATATACCCAAGGAATGCTCAATCATACAACATATGCGTTTCTATTCATCTATTTGTAGTATTATTCTATTGAGTGGCTGTTAGCTGAGGCTAGCCTGGACTCACCCACCATGTAGCCAAAGATGGTGAAGATCGTGCATACCTTCTTCCTTACTCTTCTAAGAGCCAAGTTTACAGGCATGAACTACCGTCCAAGGCTATGTAATATGACTATTAAATTTTCTGGGCATGCTCATTAAACTATAAGAACAATTCATGTGATCAGGATTAGAGGGGATGGGTGAAGAGAAATTAAATAGATTCCTTAGTTTAAAACCACAGTGGAACTTATAGACAGATAAGCATTGTATCTACAACCAAGTGCACAGTGACTCTCCCAGTTCTCCATGGAGAACACACCTCAGTAATTCTGTTCTCTGCTGTTATTATTTGTGTCAACATAGTCCTCTGAGGGAACATGTTCCCCTAATTTTCATATTAAGTGCCCCCCCTCCAAGTCTGATCTTGTGGCTAGAAATGAAGAAGAGACAGGAATATCTCCTCACTGGCCAGATGTACAACCTGGTTTTATTTTCCAGCTTTGATTCAGAATGAATGTAGTTACCTCTTACAAATTGAGAATAGCACATGTAAATGCTTCATCTGTGTGCCATGTGTAGCTAATTTGCTGACAAGCACTCTCTGCGAAGCCTGAGGACTCTAGTGAATGTAAGATACACACAAAGTGACAGCACTGCCTTGTGTAACTGTTGCACAAGGTCACCATCCTCTCACCAGTTTATACCAGGTGCTTTCTCTTACCTTTTCTCTTGCTCTTCAATTTTTCTGTCAAATCACTGTCCTTCTTCAAAAGCTTGTCTGAGCCAGCCCTGGATTTTCTTTTCACTTAAATCTCAAAGCTAGTCATAATTATGTACTACTTCCACAGGCCTAGAGCTGTGTGTCTGACAATATCCCTGTTAACTTTCGGCAATAATAGTGCCTACATTCTCAAAAATCACATATATGTAGCAGTTTCTGAACTGATCATTCACTGTATTTGTGACCGTTTTTTAAATTAGGCTTTAATATTGACTTTGTGGAAAGAGGAAATATAAACCTACTTTTGAGAAGGACATTTTATTTGCTTAGTATGTTTAATTAAAATATATTCATATCTCTTCCCCCTTTCCCTTTCAACTCTCCAGCCCCTCCCAAATTGATGGGCCCCCTCTCTCCCTCACAAATTGGTGGCTATATATATATGCATATATGTATATATAATATATATGCACAAATATATAAATATAATCTGCTCATTCCACTTTTGTTGTTCATGTGCATATGATTTGAGAGCTGACCACTTTGTACTGAATAACCAATTAGGGCTAATCCCTGGGAGATGATAATTCTCCCTCTCTCTGCATTCATTAGTTGCCTATAGTTCTTTGTTTAGGGGTCAAACTCCATGAAATTTTCCCTCTTTTGTGTCTGCATGCTTAGAAGGATAATTTTCTTTCTTTCTTTTATTATTTTTATAACATAATTCTTTATTGTTCTTTGGGAATTTCACATCATGCACCCCAATCCCATTCACCTCCCAGTCCCTCCATATCCTCATCTCACCCTTGCAGCATCCTCCTAAAAGAACCACCCCACTAAAAAATTACCAATTAAAAACAAAGCAAAACAAACAAACAAACAAACAGAAAAACCACTCCACTCCTCCATGTTTCCAACACCTCTTCATTCCTTCTAGTGGCATCAGGAGTTGCTGTGTGTCACGCAGCATACCCTTTTGTCCAATCAGCCCTCCCACAAAATGTCTACTTCAATGAGTCGTTTGTCTGTTTCCAGACCTCTGGCATACCGTCATCACTGGACCCTCAGTGAAACTCCCCCCTGATATCCTGCTGTTGCCCGGAATCATGGAGATCCTGTGGTTATTTTTCTATGGGATCAGTCCCTTTATAAACACCAGTGTAGGCCAACCCCAGAGCCAGGATGTTGGTCTGGGTGATAGCTGAGCTGGAGAAGGTCAAAGCCAGCTCTCCTAGGCCCATACCACCTGGGCCAGTTCTCCCACACCCAGGGTAAAGGGTGGGGTCATCTCTCCTGATTGTAGAGGCCAGCTCTCCCATGGGAATTGGGGCCAGCTCTCCTGCAATGTCCAGTGAGGGTCAGGACCAACTATCCCAAGGCTAGCAAGGGCCAGGGCCAGCTCAGCACAGCATGGACCTCAGATTTCTGCACACATGATTCTTATGATCCCCTGTGGCAACATAGATCATGGATATTATCACAGACCCCAGCTGCAGCAGGAACACTGTAAACAAATTTCTAAACAGTCTTATTAAATAAAAAAAAAACACGGAGCAAGATATAGGGGTGAAAACCTGAGAGATCAGGGAAATATGGAAAGCCACAGCTAACCTCACCCCAACAACTCTGCAGTTTCCAAAGGCGAGTTACTTCCTGTCTACCCATGCCTATATGTCTTGCTCTTCTGCCATCTGATTTGCTCTCTCTGTCCAGCTGCATCATTTCTTCTTCCTGCCCAGCTCTGTCACTACCTATCTGTCTGTACAGATCTCTAGACATCCATGGTTAACTAGTGTTGGAATTTAAGGCATGAGCTACCATGCCTGGCTCTGTTCCCAGTGTGGCCTTGAACTCACAGAGATCCAGACAGATTCTCTGCTTGCCAAGTAATAGGATTAAAGGCGTGTGCTACATTGTCTGACTTCTATATAGTGGCTTCCTTTTTTCTCTGATCTCCAGGCAAATTATATTTTATTGGGAAACACAGTATATTGGGGGACATAATACATCACCACAGGACACAGAACCAGACAGGATCCTTGGAGGTAGCTCAGGCCTGGATGTCACCATGACCCCAGTGGCAGCAAGGCTCCCAGAAACCATCATGATCTCAGGAGGCCATCCAGACCCTGGGCATCCACACAGTCCTTGGTAATAACAGGAGACATGGACATCAACTCAGATCCTGGCTACTGCAGGGCTACAGACCCAGACAGGGTGCTAGGTAGCAGCCAGGTCCCAGATACATCATGGTCTTGTGTGACAGCACAGGTCACCCAGATTGGCATGGTCATCCTGGTGGTGGCAAGACCCTCAGGCATCAACATGGTAACCTAGACCTCAGGCATTTGTTTGGTCTTTGGTGTTAACATGGGCCACAGACATCAATACAGACCCCAGCTGTGGTAGGACCATGGACCAAGACAAGATCAGCAGTCTGGGTACAGATGTCACCATGGCCTCAGGTATCAATGCAGGCCACTCAGATTGGCCTGGCCCCCACTGAAGCATGGTCTTCAAATACCAACACATCTCTAGGCGGTGGCTCCAGACCTCTGGAATCGGCATGGCCTTCAGTGGTCATGGACATAAACACAGACCCTGTCTACAGGAGAGTCACAGATCCAGACATGGCCCTTGGTAGCCACCCTGGCTGAGACAATAGCTTGGCTCTAGGTGACAGTGCAGGTCACTCAGATCAGCATGGTCCTGATGGCAGCATGACCCTTAGGTGCCAACATGGCCACAGGCTACAACATAGACTCCAGGCATTCCTGCAGACTTTTGTGACACTATGCATCACAGATATCGACACAGACCCAGGCTGTGGTAGTAGGGACATGGATCAAGACATGGCCTCCAGCTCCAGCCTGGTCCTGAATGCCACCATGGTACTGTGTGGCAGTGCAGGCCACTCATATTTGTATGGGCTCAACTGAAGCATGACCCATAGTTGGCTCCTTTTACTCTTTTAGGGCCCACCACCCAGCCCACAAATAAATACATGGAGACTTATTCTTACTTATGAATGCCTAGTCATAACTTGGCTTGTTTCTAGCCAGCTTTTCTAACTTAAATTAAATTACCTCATTTCTCTTTAACAACATTTTGCCTCTGGGATTTTTAGCTTTCTTTATTCCATATGTCTTTCTTCCCTTCTTACTCAGTGGCTAGCTGGGTGGCTCATCCCTGGAGTCCTCCTCTCTTTCTCCTTTTCTCCTTCTTTGCTCTTCTCCCCTCTTCTTTAAAGCTTAGATGTCTCTTATTTATTTTCACTTCCTGGCAGTCCCACCTATCCCTCTCACCTGCCTAGTTATTGGATGTTCAGCTCTTTATTAGACCATCAGGTGTTTTAGACAAACAAAGTAACACAGCTTTACAGAGTTAAACAAATGCAACATAAAAGAATGCAACAGATCTTTGTATAATTAAACAAATATTCCATAGCATAAACAAAAATAAAATATCTTAAACTAATATTCTACAACATTTCCCCTAATTTGTGTAAATAAAAATGAAAGGATTTGCAGTTTTCCATGTGTGTAACAGGTACCAGTTTTTCCTTCTGAGACTGTATCTTCCTTAAGAGGTGCTGGGAAAGACACACCTTGAAGGTTGGTAGAACCTATATCTGCACAAAATCTAATCAACTC
The DNA here is from genome assembly GCA_902168425.1 of Peromyscus attwateri. Lineage (NCBI taxonomy): Eukaryota > Metazoa > Chordata > Mammalia > Rodentia > Cricetidae > Peromyscus > Peromyscus attwateri. Next base: position 33,551 of record CABHPP010142217.1, on the reverse strand, counting down.
TTTAAATTTAAGTTAGAACAAACCCCTTAGTGTCCCTTTACAAGTCATTTTAGTATTTGAAAAAGCCAATTGATTGGTAAGCCCCTTTCCCACCACTGGGTCAGCGCAAAAGTGCCTGTAGCTTGGAAGAGCTGGGACACAAAATCTGGGTACAATTCTTCCAGTCCTGGTGTTATTCTGTTAGTAACAACCTTTTTTTTTTTTCTCCATTGGTGGGTAATTCTCCCTGTGCCCTTAAGGTTGCTTAGTTGGTAAGCTTGCAAAGTATAGTATAATTGGTTGTACACCCCTCAGTAACCTGAGGGGCAAGTCCTGTGAGCCTGGATTTCTGTAGGATCCAATTTAACAGGGCCTGCCCTTATTGAGGAAATTGTCATGTATCTAAGGAACCTTGTACAAGGCTCCACAAACCAAAAATAAAAATGGAAATATGTTATGGAAATAAGTTCAGATCCCTTGGCTAAGCATTTGTCCTTCAATCTTTCTTCTATTTCCTTAACAGCTAAAGGTAATGTCCCTTCTTCCAGAAAAAGAAGGGATATCTCCTGAACACATCCTAAGAATTGATGAAACTGTAATGTTTTTACCTTACTTTTGAGATTCTGTAAAATCTCCTTCAAAGTACTAACATATAACTCCCTGTCTCCAGAGTCTACTCATCTCATGTTTTACACCAAGAATTCAGACTGCACTCAACCCTAACCTCTACTTTCCTCTTTATCTTTATTTGTTTGGTTCTCTCAGGATCATCCCCTCATCTTTCCAGTGTAAGGATGCAAGTCATCTTTTCAGGACACAATGCCATGTTTTCATGTCATGGTCCCAGAAACCTGATGGGAGCTACATGGGAATGAAGAAATGACAGGCACTGAAGATACAACAGACAACATACTGAACAGCTGAGACTGGGTTGGCTGTGATCATAATAGTGGAGGATACCTACTATGTAACCTGGAAAGTTATCAGGTTTATTATGTACAGAATTAGGAGAAGGGGTTAGCTAGTCTTAGTGTGGATCTCTGCAGGGGTTTGGTTTGAGGTTGTAAATGTCCAGGAGGTTTATGTTCATGAATATTTTACCTGAATGTATATATATATATATATATATATATGTGTGTGTGTGTGTGTGTGTGTGTGTGTGTGTGTGTGTGTATGTATGCAAAAATGTGTGTGCTTCATACCATGCAGGCCAGAAAAGGAGAGGAACTGGAGCTGGAACTGAGCTACAGACACTTTTGAGTCCTCACGTGTGCAGTAGGAACCAAAGTCAAGTCATGTGCAAGAACAGCAAGTGATCGTGGCTGTTGAGCCATCTTTCCAGCCCCAAAGAAATTGATGGAGCAAGATATTGTCTTGATGATAGTAAACCAGACTCAAAAGGATGAATGCCATGTGATCATTCTCATCATTGGTTCCTAGCTCCAAATCTAAGATATGAGTATATAATCTATAGTAGCCACAGAAACAAGACAAGTAAATAAATAAAGAGCCAATTGGAAAGCCCTAGAGAAGGGAATAGGAAGATATAGATGATATAATGGGAGAAATGAGAAAAATTAGAAGGAGGTTTAACTGGGGAGGCTGGAGAGATGCCAATACAGATGGAGGGAGAGGAAAAAGGATAAATAACACTAAAGATGTTTTAAAAAGCCTTAAGGAATCATATTATTCTATATTATATTTACCTAAAATTACACACATATAATGCATATGTGTGTGTGTGTTGTATATGTATAGTGGAAATAATAACCTTGGGCTGACAAGGTTCCCCACAAGAGCTGTAGAGTAATAAAAATACAGCACCAAGCATGAAAAAACCTAGTCCACTTGTTGGTAAGAGTAGTCCAACAGAATCCTAAAACAATATGCACTATTGCTGTTACCTTTGGTTGCCTCCCAAATGTTGAAGATCGGCCCCTGTTACTAAAGATACCATGTACTTCAGATAAAGATTCTAGCTGTATCTAACGTCAAGGCCTCTTCCCTAAGGACTAGCTTTTGCAGTGCCACAAGGTGTTATGTGAGCTTCTAAAGTAGAAAGGTAACCAATATTCCTACCCTGATGCACCTGCCTCTGATGCCTATGACTTACAACAATGACCAGCATGGCAAGATATTCCTAAAAGTGAAGCAGGGTAGTACTCACATCTTAGTGGTACCCATCAGCTATCTAGTTAGACTCAAGGCTCTTTCAATGGGAGAGAGATCATGTCTGGTAAGGTAAACCTAGCCAAACACTCATGCATGGCTAGTGAGGTCATGGATGTTAGAGAAGAACCCACTACCACCACTTTATTAAACTAGCATAATCTGTAACTGTATTTTAAATACTTATCCTTACACCCACAGGTATTTAGCTGTCACCCCTCATCAAAGAAATTTCTCTTTGCAACAGACTGAGACCATTAAGGAAAACCACAACTGGTCACAACGAAAAAAACAACTTATCATGGGATGCCCAGTCCCAGTAGACACATCTACAGTAAAATTCTGGCACCTAAGGCTCAGAGAACATCACAAGAGACAGCAGAAAGATTAAGTGCCAGAGGACCTGGAAATCTGCTGTGAGACTCTCTCCTAGAAATGTCAGAGAAGCTTCATGCAGATACCATAATAATATAGCTTTACTAAACAAGACCTGAAACTATAACAATGCCAACAGATATGCTAACATGGGAGAGGAACTTCTTATGGAATGTCACCCCTAGACAAAGAACTAGAAGCAAGAAATAATGGCTGACAGAGGAGGAATTAGTCTTCACCAGGAATGAGACCTTAATTGGTTAGTTAATACCAAACGATCTGTCCTGGATTTATAAACATAAAACCAAGACTAAATGGATATGACAGGTTGTATTTATATATTTAGGCATTTAAATATATAACAAAATTTTTCAAAAGGCTGTGTGTTTAAGATGGAGTAAGGGGGCCATAGGAGGTGTTGGGGCAGGAAAGAGATTGAAAGGAGGGAAAGGGAAGAATGAAAAATGATGTAATTATATTTTGATTTTAAAAAACTCTTGTTAAGGCCTCACTTGGGTAGTCAACACTGGCTGGCATACCAAGTTGGGGCAGGACTAAGGACTTAGCCCCTCCCCCCTGCATCAAGGCTGAGCAAGGCATCCCACCATAGGGAATGGGCTCTAAAAAGCCAGTTCATGTACCCTGGATAGGTCCTGGTCACATTGCCAGGGGCCCCACAAACAAATCAAGCCACACAATTGTCACCTACATTCAGAGGGTCTAATATGGTCCCATGCAGGCTCCCCAGCTGTCAGTCCAGAGTCCATTAGCTCCCATTAGCTCACTCCGGTCAGCTGTCTCTGTGTTTTTTTCCATCAGGAGTGAATCAGGGGTGGGATGGGGAGTGGGGGGAAATGAGAGAGGGGGAAGGAGGGGGAACAATGGTTGGTATGTAAAATGGAAAAAAAATTAAATAAAAAAGAACCCTCCTTTAAAAAAATCTCTTGTTAATCACTTGAAATGCAAATGAGTTTATAGGTATGGTGATTTTTAAAAATTTATCTTCCTTTGAACATTGTTTGTGTTATTTCCTACTCTTTCATAATAACATAGTATTGTATTATGAATTATGGAGCACAAAACATAATGTTACATTCAGTAACATTTTTGAAGGTATAGTGATAATAAAAATCTCCTGTTACTGAAAACACTACCAATTATGATGAGTAGGCTAACACTTCATTCTGAACTGCATTCTTCATGCTGTCATTGTGTTAGAGGAAGCAGGTACATTTGCACAATCTGTTGTGTTATCAATTTTCTTTTTATAACAAATCAGGCTGTCACTCTAAACAAATTGTTTTCTGCAGATTATTCTTTCAATATAGACAGGAGACAATTTTTCAATCATTCTGAGAGGCTCCTCGAACTGCTTACTTATCCTCAACAATAAAGGATAAATTTAAGCAAGATTCCAACTACTTCCCATTTGAATTTCCCATCAGTTAAAACTATCAGTCTGGACTTGATAATAGAATGTTCATGAATGATGTCAACCTGGTAAAAAATTTTAACAACATAACAAAAAATAAATGCAAGCAATCAATCAAGTCCATTAGGTCAAATGCAAAGCAACAGTGGAATTTTAAATTATTCATTTTTTCCACGTATAGGTAATGGCAAAATGCAGCATTCCATAAGCAGTCAAATGTGTGTCTGTAGTATATTTCACAGTGTATGGATGTCATTTAGGGACATCACTTGATATCTGCAGAAGACTGGTCTCACGATCCCTGTGAATATCAAGTCATGTGAATGCTTAAGTCCCATAGAAAATGCTATAGTTTTCCCAATAATCCATGACCCCCTGTATAATTCAAGCCATTTCTAGATTAACTCTAAGAATTGTACATGCATGATAATAGTTACACTGTATTGTTAGAAATGAATAAGAACAAATTTTAAGTTTGCAATTCACATGCAGATTCTTTTTTAAAATTTTTTTTTACTATTCTCTTTCCTGGTTGGGTGAATAGATGTATGTGGATCCTGGGAGTATGGAAGGAAAGTCACTTACATTTAGTTTTTATTCTTATGTTTTGACACAGAGCTCAGAATAACCATCAATTTTTGCAAGTGACTGAAGTATTGTTTGCTCATAATAACTCCCCTTCCTTTGATTATAACTGTTGTTTTTCTAAGGTTGTTGACGAGGTGAGTAGCTTTAGGATAGCCCTGGTCGCCAGAAAGAAACAGTAGTCAGCATGTTTGGCATTTCAGTCTTACTCAGAGACCTTAGCAGGGAAGACTGAATTCTAAATATTCTCTTGAACAGGACATAAAGAGCAGGGTATGAGTTGACAAATCAAGGAAGTAGAAGAACGCACATCTGCCCTGTCACTGAGCCGTGACTTGTGAATCTCTTTGTCTTGGTGAACCTTTGATTCTGAATCTTTTTATGTATCTATTCCTGTCTTGGCATCCTTTATATGAAAAAACTGCTAAGTTTAAAATCATGTTTTCTTCGATTCTTGAGCCATTTGATTGAGCTACTAAGTAGGAAGAGATATACAAAAGAACATTTATTGTGTAATTGGTTCAAAAGGAAAGAAGGACCCAACAATGAACCTCCTTGAACTTTTTAACTCATGGGATCTGGTGGTAACTCTAGACAAACTGTCTCAGAATTGGTTTGAAAAACAGGGTGTCCGAAGAGTTGGGGATTTGCTTAGTGTAAAAAAAACAAAACAAAACAAACAAACAAACAAAAACCCAAAAAACCCCACATATTTGCTGGTAGAAATGTTGTGTGTGTAGAAAAGTAGTGTTTTTATAAACCTATGAATGTCAAATTGCATAATGGTTCAGAATCAGAAGGCATTTAGTCAACCAGGGTCAAATAATCTATTAAATTGCTGTGATTCAGAACTAAGCTAAAAATTCTAATATTTATCTAATTTAATCCTCATGATAAGTAAAGGAGGTATTACTCTTCTCTTTTTGTGTAAACCAGATAGTTTGAACTTAATAGCATTCTACCAAAAAAAAAAAAAGGACAATAATATTAAGATAAAAGACCAAACAAATAACACCAGGAATAAACTTTTTAAACAAAGATTTTTTTTAAGCCAGACAGTGGTGCACACCTTTAATCCCAGCACTCGGAAGGCAGAGCCAGGTGGATCTCTGTGAGTTCGAGGCCAGCCTGGGCTACAGAATGAGTTCCAGGAAAGGGGTGGGGATGGTATATAAAGCATTATAACAATTTGGGGTTTTATTTTTTAAGCAGGGTCTTGTTTTATTTTGTTTCTCCTCTCTGTGATAAAACACCAGACACACTGCTCAAAGAAAGAAAGATTTATTTGGCTTTTGGATTCAGAATGCTTAGGTTGCGCTGGCGTTGCCTGCTGTGTGTCAGCAGAACATCATGACTGCAAGACTGTGTAGCTGGAAAATTCACTTCATGACAGACACAAGCAGAGGGAATGGGTCGTTGGCCTGGCACCAAGTATTACCTTCAAAGGCACACTCCCACGGACCTATTTGCTACTGCTAGACCTCATCTCCTGAAGTTTTCATAAACTCCAAAAGAACCTCACCAGCTGGGACCAAGTCCTCAAACATATGAGCATATGAAAGACATTTCAGAATTAAGCCAGAACACTATGTAGCCAAAGCTGGCCTCCTACCTCAGTCTCCCAACTGCTGAGATTGCATCTGTGCATTATCATGCCCAAATTCATCAGTTTTAAAAGTTAGAGATGCACAAACACAAATGCCCTTTGAAACCAATTGTTTCAAGAGGTAAAGCCTCCCCACCCCACCTGAACCTTAGGAATTCTTTTCCAAAGCTGGCCAAATGTTTCATCACATGTGGCCACAAGATGCTTGAAAATAAATGAATCACATCACCAGATAAGATGTCTCATTGATTATAATATTTTTAATGCTCCAGTGCTTGTCCCTTTGTACTGCCTCATCTGTGTCCACGGTCACATGTTACTCCAATGAACTTTCTCTATGTCTTTTGTAACTTCAGGGGATGAAAATAAATGAAGTGGAAGTTCACTTGTGGCAGCCAGCGGTTAGTGAATAGGACACATGAACTCCCCCAGATCTACACTAACACCCTTACAGAGTAGTGGTCTCAATCTCAGATAGTTCCACCAAAGAGGCCTGCATCACAAGAGGTAGAGAACGGCATCCCTTTCCTGATATTAAGGACAGAGCATATTTGTATTGTTTTGACCAACTATAAACAAATTTCTTCCTTTCTTTTTTCTTTACTCCCTTCCTCCATCCCTCCCTTTTTCCTACCTTTCTTCCTCCCCTCTTTCTTTTCATGATGTTGGCCATAATATTTTGCCTAATATATGCTAAGCAAACCCTTGTCCACTGAGCTACATCCCCCAAAGATTCATAATTTAAATGATTAACCAGCTGAGGAAAGAATGACAGACTAGTTTGCCTAAGAATTGCCATTATTTGCCAATAAAATTGCAAAATGCCAGTTAGTTAAATTTCACATAGATAGTGACCGCTTTCTAAGCATGAGAAATATATATTTAAAAAATGGTTTATTGGTTATCTGACAATAAATAATCCCATCTCAGAGGCTCTGCCTTTTGTCTTTCAAACCTATGAGAAAACATTTCAAACAGAGGACATTTTGTGGATATAGAACATAAAATAGAGCAGTTAGAATTCAGAAAATACAAGGGAAATATAAAAATGATGATCTTTATCAGACATGAAAACATATTTCTTGGCCAAAGCATATTAATCATGAAAGGTAAAGAGTTTCCTGAAAATAAGGTTGATATGATTGTCTTCTACTAATTCACTAGTGACAGAGAGTCTGTAAATGATATTTATGGCCTCACTTTAAAGGAAGGACTATACACCTATGCTTTTCATCTCTGAGCTTTCTAATCATTATCACTGAAAGGCACTAGGCTGATCTGCATTTGGTTTTTACTGCAGAATTCATCTCCATCAGTGTTTTTAATTATATTTTAGCTTTGTTTTGAAGGACTTACAACATATTGCAAGCAATACTCCTGATTCAGCTATACTGTACATATTTTTATAATGTTGAAAAAAATGAACAAAAGAAGCTCGTGTTCAAAAAAATGTCTGTGAACTTGGTAGCTTTAGATGACTTAAGGACAAGCTCAGGAAAATCAACTGTTTCAAATGTAAATTATTTTTAGGCTCTATACAGTTTCTTGTGTCCAAACATACCCATTCTCTAAATGCAGGAGCACCCTCTAAACATGTCCGCAGTCTAAGCTCAGATGTAATATGGGATGAATGCAAAAACCATGCATTTTGTGGGATCTTTGTCTCTCTGTAGCATCTGTAATAAAAAATTAGGAGATGGAACTCTAGGCTTGTTACAAGAGCCTGTGGAGAGTGCGTAGAGTTCATATCACAGAGATGAACAAGGCATTTAGCAAATGGTCCGGAATGAGGTGTTCCACTGGGACTGTGAGTTCCTGAGTCCTATGCCCCAGCAATGTGACTAAACCACCCATACATTTATGTCCCCTTTTGCAGAAGTTCGACACATTTCTACTCTTCATTTGGAGGTTTGTGCTATCATCTTCATCATCGACCATTTTAGAAGGCTTCTGTGTATAACTGCTTAGGAATGGTGCTTAAAGCCACACACAAAGACTACAGATTCTTCTCAGGCTGTCAGTTACCAAATTCTCAGTGTAAATTCACTAAAGAATGTCTGCTAGAATTATTCATGACTTGGAGCCATCACACCAATCATAAATAATTTTGCTAGGTTTACAACTGATGACAGACACAAGTTTCAATTTAGAAATCCACAGTTCCTCTTGAGGATGAAGAATATACAGAAGGACAAATTGGTCATATTGTCATCTGCCTCATTTAGTTGGTGTTTGCAAAGCAAGCTGAAGTGTGTGCCTGGCAGAGCAGTCTTTCTCTAGGCACTGTAGGTGTTCAATGAACAATTAATCATCAGAGCAAGTATCTTAAGGTTTCCAAGGTGTTAGTCACCAGGCATCCTCCTATGGTATGCTGTCTTGAGAAGAAAGTATCTAACCAACATGAAATCACATAATTAACAAACACTAGGAAATCCCTTTAAAGACACAGGTCTGCTGCTTGAACAGTTCAATATGATGATAACAGAGATGATAAAATAATACCAAAATTAAGGGAAAATGTAATTGCTGCATCTTTTTTTTTAAATTTTCAATAAGCAAGTTGGTTAAAGATCAAAAGCTATAATGTTGTTGTTTTAAAATGTATTTCCAAACTATCTTTTTTTCAAATCCCCTGACATTATTTAGGTGATTTTATTCTTTTACCTCCAATTACAGCATGTCCTTGTGCCGTAGGGTTTTGAGTTTCCCTGTCTTCCTGAGACATTGATAATTTCCACCTAACACTGCAGTGTTTGGGAAGGGAAAGGAAAACTGTAGTGTGTCATCTTCTTGTCTTCAAGACGTGTCATCTGCAAAATGCCCTCAGTTCATGACTTCCTCTGATTTTAAGTTAATCAGCCTTCATACTGCACCACATCTGGTAAAGCCTAACATCTCCACAATTAAGTTAGAAGAACTGAGGTTCCTCAAAGGACACTTGCTGTTTTACATGTGAGTAGGTGGAGAGCACAGATACAGAAGACAGAGTGGAAGAAGAAGAAGAAGAAGAAGAAGAAGAAGAAGAAGAAGAAGAAGAAGAAGAAGAAGAAGAAGAAGAAGAAGGAAGAGTGCAAGTTAAAAATGTTTGTTCCTTGAATACCACTAGGATACTGGAGTTTGTAGAAGCATGAAAATGTAATAGGGAAACAAACAGGACAGGAAAAAGAAGAAAATCCAGGAAAGTGTCTTTGCCTCATCACCTGAAAGTATGTGTAAATGGAAGCAGAAATACTTCCCAGAGGATATCGAAGAGGAGATGAAAAGCATTCCATTACCTTAACACCTTTCTTGAAATTCCTTGGCAGTCAGCTAAATGTATCTTATCATGTAGCCCCATTTTCTGCCTCTCAGCAAGACTGATGTTTACAAATTATTTTCTTTTATTTTTGGGATTCTAATATAATTGCATCATTTTCCCCTTCTCTTTCCTTACCCCAAACCCTCAACTATAGTCATCCTTACTTTCTTTCAAATTTTATGGCTTCTTTTTTCTTTGTTACATGTATATTGGTATATGTATACATACCTATATATGTGTGTATACATATATTATGCATATATATACATATTATGTATATATCACTAAATATATGTTATGTATGATAACATATGTATTATTTGAGAATTATAGATATTACTAAATAATATATACACATACCCATACACACATATATATGTATGTATGTATGTATATATAGTCCTAAATAAAACCTGTTCAGTATGTTAGCAGGGCTGGCCATTTGGTACAGGATAACTGATTGGTGTGGTCTTTCCTGGAGAAAACTATTTTTGCCACTCTCAGCATTCCTTAATTGCCTGTAGTCCTTTCAGTAGGGTGGTATACTTGTCAGCTATCTGCCATCCACTGTAGCATGTCTACACTGTTATTGTTCCTGTTCATGTCATATTTAGGTGGTCATGTTAGTGAGACTTAGAAGATGTAGCTTCTAAAGAAAAGTCTATGAGGCATAGACTTATCTTCTGGCTCTTACAATCTTTCCCGCGACCTCCTGTAATGTTTCCTGAGGCTTAGATGCAGGAGTTGTTTTGTAGATATAGCCTTTGGGACTGGGATCCACAATTCTGCATTTTGATTGGTTGTGCCTGTTGTAAGGATCTCCACCCATTGCAAAGAGAAGTTTCTTTGATGAGGGGTGAGGTCTACACTTACCTGAGGGTTTATGGACAAATATTAGAGTTTAGTTCAGGATATGCTGCTGGTTAGTAAAGCGGTAGTTGTAGGTTCTCCTCCAAGATCCATGACTTCACTAGCCCTGAGTGATTAGCTACATTTCTAATACCAGACATAATTTTTGTGTGATTGAGTTGGTCTTAAGTTCAATTATAGAGCTGTTGGTTACCACCAAGATATGTATGTCACTACTGCAACCTTAGGGTTATGGTATCATGCTGATTGTTATGATGGTTCACATGCCTCAAGGTTGGGAAGGACTATTGGTTGCTTCCCTTCTTTGGAAGCCTTCATGGTGCCTTCTGTCACCATGAGAACTTGTCTTCAGAGAAAAGGCATTCAGATCAGTTCCAGCTCAGAGGCATTTAGGCACTATACCCGAAGTACATGCTGTCTTCAGCAGTAAAGACTTGCTTTCCACCTCTGAGAGGAGACCAAGGGCAACAGCAATAGTCTAGAATGTTTTGGGAGTCTCTTGAATGAACCTGATCAACACCTCAAAACATGACTTTTCATGCCTGGTATTATAGGTTTTGTTAGGTGGTCTCTGGCTTTTGGAAGGAGGATAGAAGAACCGTCAGTTCAGATGAGAAAATTTTATTTATATTTATGCACATACTTATGTTTACTACAGATTGTTTTAATTTCTTTATGGAGATAGCTGATAGTATAGTTCCTTATTCCTTTTTCAGACACCCTTCCTGTTATTTTATCCTTTTCCCTCCTTCCTCTGCCTATATTTATCTCCCCAGCACTAGTGAAAGCCTCCAACCTTTCTCCCATTTCCCACATCCTAGCACTTGTATCCCACCGTTCCTCTCCCCACTGCTTCTCCGACTCCTGGCAATGGTCCATCTTTATTTCCCTAGCTTCTGCAGTTATTTCAGGATATTTACTCACATCTAAGCTTTAGGAGCTGGGGTCCTCAGATGAGAGAGAACATGTGACATGCAACATGTTTCTTTCTGTGTCTGAGTTATCTCACTCAATATGTTTCCTATTTCCATCCAGTGATATGCAAAATTCATGATTTCATTTTTCTTTACAAATGAATATATTCCATTTTGTATATTTTCATTATTGTTTCATTGGTTCAAGGACATATAGGCTGTACCCATTTCCTCCTACCTGTTCTTAGTAGAGCAGCAATGAACATGGCTGAGCAAGTATCTGTATAGTATGAGGTTGAGACCTGTGGGAATACGCTGAAGAGTAGTACAGCTGAATCATTGGGTAGACTAACTTTTAGCTTTTTGAGAATTTTCCACACTGATTTTCAAAAAGATTGATTTTAATTTTTTCATCTTTCTCATACAGAAACAAAGAACAATGTCCACATGAACTATTCACAATTACATTATTCAGAAATGCTTTTCTTCATTTCGTCTAGCCATTACCTATCTCTCTTATTTTTCTTTTACAAATTTGTTTCTCTTGGGAATACAGAAATGAGGAATCTAGAATTAAAATCTTTCAAATCCCAAGGGTACTACTGTGAGCCTTATACATCGATCTTGCAGCATAAATCTCTTTATCCTTATATCCCTTGTATTTATAGCCAAGATGAACATGGAAAAACATGCTTGAATATGAGATTTTATGTTCACATTTTAAGGCAATGTCTGAATCATTACAGTTTTAAAAATTAGAACCCAAAGATTTGCAAACACTGCCTGAAAACTCTATCCTTCATTGTCTCCTATAGCTGAAATCATTTGCCAGATAGAGATATAGATGACTGAAGAAGCAGATGAAGAATTAAGGTATTCAGGAATTCTCCACTCAAATGATTTATTCATGCATTCTTCTCTGTGTCTCTCCTGCTTTTTCTTACCAAATATGTATTCAAGAGAATCTTAAAACCTATGCATCATTTTTTTGAAGTATAGAACTGAAAATAATATAGAATTTAGGACACTTTTTACCTTTATGTATAAATAAACACCATATTCCCAACATAAAAGTGTGGAAGAGGTGACCTTAGTTTTTGCCCTAATCTAGAAGGTATGATACAAAAGCCACAATTATCTTACTTAATAGTGTTGTTGAACTGTTATATGTGCTCACCTAAATTCCAAAGTATGGCTGTCAAATCAATTTACACAATACTTTGGTCCCATGTGACATGTTTCAGAGAAAGCACACCCTAATAAACGTCATTCTTGATAGTGAAAATATCTCTTTATACTGTTCTTTAAGGAAATCACATGACGAAAGCTTTAATTTGGGGAAAGCATCACCAAATGAGCTTTCTATTTGCAGCATTCCTTCTTTGAATATTCGCTATAAGAAAATGTGCTTCTCATAGTGATCTGTAAATATACAGATGGAATCAGGGACATGGACGTTATCTCCATTTTTAGCTCTAATTAGAAAGTTGGTAGTTATAATAAAAACTCTAGTCAGGCTTATCTCAAGTCCACTATTCTATAAAATTTAAAGTCTGAACTTTGTATATCTTGACATTGTTTGAAAGAGATGAAAAATTAACATGTAAATGTTTTAAAACTCAATTTAGAAAACAATAAACAGGTAAGGAATTGATGGCAATGTTAAAATTGGTAGAAACTAAAATAATATCTAGGTGGCCAGCATCGCCACTTTTTCTTAGATGGAATGGGAGTGTCACATCTGAATGTATGTGGTCTCAGTGGCCTCTAAACAAGTAAATGGCTTTCTAGTTATGTGAAATCTTGAAGTTACTGGGGTTTTTTTTGTTTGTTTGTTTAGTTTTAATATTTTAGTTTAATTACATTTCTCCCTTCTCTTTTGTCCTTCAAAATCCTCCCAGATAAGACTCTTCTTCAAATTCCAGACTTCTTTACTCATTAATATGTATTTGTATATTAAAAAATATATTTCTAAATATAACCAGTTGAGTCCATATAATGTTACTTGCATGTATGTTTCCAAGGATAACTGTTTGGTACTGAGCAAACAATTTTTGCTGTACTCTTCCCCAGGAGGATCACCTCTCCTGCTCACAGTTTTACTCAGTCCTTTGTATAGAGTTGAGGCCTCATTGGCTTTTCCTAGTCCAGTTTGACATGTTTCTTGGTGTCATCCTTGTTCAGCTCATATATCGTATATGGGTGGTCACGTTGGTAGTGCTTACAGGTGTCTCACTTAGGGTTTTTATTGCTGTGAAGAGACACCTTGACCATGGCAAACCTTATAAAGAAAATATTTAACTGGGGTAGCTCACTCACAGTTTCAGAGGTTCAGTCCATTATCATCACAGTGGGGAGCATGGGGTCATGCAGACAGACATGGTACTACTGGAGAAGTAGCTGAGAGTGCTACCATCTTGCAGGTATCAGGGAGTAGACTAACACACTGGTCGGTAGGTATCCTGAGCATAGGAAACCTCAAAGCCCGCCCTCACAGTGACACTCTCTCTTCAGTAAGGCCATACCCACTCCAACAGAGCCACACTTCCTAATAATGCTACTCCCTAACACAACAGGTATAGCTCCTGATATTACTAGGAGGCATAATCTCACAGCAAACTCCCTGATTCTCTGGCTCTTACAATCTTTTCACGCTATCTTCCTCTATGTTACTTGAGCCTTAGGTATGAGACTGTTTCTTCAGCTATATCTACTGGTAATGGGCTCTGCAACTCTGCAGTTTAATTGATTATGGTTTTCCGTGGTGGTTCCCATTGATTACAAAGAGATGTTTGCTTGATGAGGGATGAAGACTACATTTATCTCTGGCTAAAATGACATAGATAGATAGATAGATAGATAGATAGATAGATAGACAGATAGATAGCTTTTAGGGATTATGCTGGTTTAATAAATTGGAGCTTGTAGATTCTCCTCTGGTAATCATGATTTCACTAGCACTGAATAATTAGCTAAGGATTCCAGTACCAGGCATTATATGATATTATTGATTAAGCCTTAAGTACAATTAGAGAACTGTTGGTTACCTCCAAGGCATGTGTGCCACTGCTGCACCTGTAATGTTATCCTGCCATGCTGGTCATTGATATTATTCATAGGCATCATCATTGGGTAGGATTGTCTACTACTTCTCTCCTTTGGAAGCATTCATGAGGTATTCTGGTACCACAAAAACAAGTCCTTGGAGAGGAGACCTTCAGGTCAGTTCCAAATCATGGGTCTCTGGGCCCTCTTTCTGAAGCATGTGACATCTTCAAAAATATGAACTTACCTATTCCCTCTGAGGGCTAACCAAGGGCAATGAGCAACAGGCTGTACACTTAGAGAGTCTCTTAGCCCTGGCCATCCACTGTAAAGAGGGCTTCTTATGTCTGGTATTGTCTGTGAGGTTTTCTGTTGTTTTTTTATTTTAATTTAATTTTATTTTATTTTAGTGTGTGTGTGTGTGTGTGTGTGTGTGTATGTGTGTGTGTGTGTGTGTGTGTGTATTTGACTCTTGGAGTGAGCACTGTCAGCCAAGATGAGAAAAATTTATTTAAACTATGTATGTATATGCAATGAGAACCATATGCATTCTAGGTGTGCGGTTTTTTTAAGTTAACAGTTAATAAAAGGAATCATTGTGGCTTTTTCTGCTTTTCAGCTGTTCATATTGTTATTTTATTCATCTACCCCTTCTCCTGTATTTATATTCCTTTTCCTTCTCTAAAGATCTCTCTCTCTCCATTTCCCCTATCAGATCACTTGTATCTTACCATTCCCTTTTACCCTCTTCCAATCTTCTGTATTTACCTCCCTAAGGAGTTTCATCTTCTGCATTTCCCTATTCAAATGACTTGTACCCTGCTATTCCGCTCTCTGTTGTTCCCAAAACTCCTTATGCTGGCAATGGTCCTGGTTTACTCCACTGGTTTCTGTAGTTACTATAGGCTCCGTGCTCCTATCTCATGATTTAGAGCTAAGAGACTCAAATAAGAGAGAATATCTTTTGTCATTTGGGATCTTTGTTACCTTGCTCAACATGATTTTTCTCTAGTTCTATCAATTTACCTTAAAAGTCGATGATTTTTGTTTTTTATTACCACTGGAAATTATTCCGTAATATATTTGGACCACCTTTTTACTATCTGTTTCTTAGTTACAGCACATTTAACTCCTGTCCATTTCCTAGCTATTGAGAAAAGAGCAACAATGAACACGGTAGAGCAAGTAACTCTGGGCTATGATGTTGAATTCTCTGGGAAAATGCTAAGGAGTGCTCTAGCTGGGTCACATGGCAGATTTATTTTTAGCTTTTTTGAAAATTCTCTACACTGATTTGCAAAGCAGCTGTACAAATTTGCAGTCCACCTCTAGAGAATGAGGCTTCCCTTTCCCATACATGCCCTCCAGTATTTGTTATCAATTGTTTTTATTAATCTTTGTCATTTTGACTAGAGGAAGATGAAATCTCAAAGTTGTTCTAATTTTCATTTCCCCAATTTCTACAGAAATTAGACATTTTTGAGATATTTCTTAGTATTTTTCTTTTGAAAAGTATCTATTCAGGTCCCAATTTTTGAATGGGTCATTTTTGGAATTTTTTTTTTTTTTTTAGTTCTTACATGTATTCTGGATATTAAACTCTGTGAGATGTATAGCTAGCAGCATTTCCCTCCCATTCTGTTGGCTTCCTGGAAGATTGTTTCTGTAGCTGTGGAGGTTTGAGTTTCATGAAGTCCAACTTGTCAGTTGATGGCCTGAATTCTTCGGCAAATGGACTCCTACCTATTCAAGAAGTCTTTTTCTACAACTACGTCAGTCATGTACTGCCTATATTTTCTTCTTTCAGTTTCAGTGTTTCTGGTTTCCGGTTTGAGTATTTAATACATTTGGAGTTAGGTTTTGTGCAAAGTGATAGCGAGAGGTCTACAGTCACTCTTCTGAAGGTAGGTGTCCTCTTTTTCCAGCACCATTTGTGGAAGATTCTTTCTTTGCTCCGGCATATGCTTGGGTGTCAGATGATAAGTAGCTGAAGTTACATTTGTTTGTCTGTGGGAATTCAATTCTGTTCTACTAGTCTACGTGCCTGTTTTTGTGTCAATACCATATTGTTTTTATTGCTATGAAACTGTAATGTATCTTAAGGTCTGGAATTGTAATCTCACCAGTATTTTTTTCTTTGTTCAGAATGGTTTTGGGTATCAGGGGTCTTTTGTGCTTCCCTATGAATTTTAGAATAGTTTTTTTTTTCTATTTCTGTGGGAAGCAAGATAGAGATTAAAAACACAAACAAACATATAATCAGTGTTAAATGAACACTTGCTTCCCCTCAGCAGTTTGGTGACAATGTTGCACAGACTATTCAGTATGAGCACCATCTGTCTTTGCCTATCAGTGTGTAGGCAAGTAGTTGCAATGGTCTCTGTGGCTCTTATAAAAAGTTAACTGCTATGTCTGTGAAGTATCACTGTCCTCAAAACTCGCTCTTTGTCTTATTGATAACATACATGTTAGCAAAAAATAACTGATGTGGGAGAAAAGAAAAAGAGCTTTTGTTGTTTGAACCCTCTATCTGATAAAAAAAAACTTTTATATTTCTAATTATAAATTTTTATAATTGCCCACTAGAAATGTTCTATATTTGAAATAAGGATGGCAAAAATTATGTCTATTTGAAATTCATTCATCTTCAAGATTGATTTTTGCCCTAGAAATGGGTATGGTGAGGCCCATACCTACACCACATACTCAGAGCCAAATGCTGAACATCAATTTTAAAATTTAAATTCTCTCTCTCTCTCTCTCTCTCTCTCTCTCTCTCTCTCTCTCTCTCTCACACACACACACACACACACACACACACACACCTTCTTCCAGTGTTAATCTCTGTCTCAGCCTCTCTCTTCCGGTTTTCTCTTCCTGTGCTTGAATATTCTCAACTTTTTGCTTCCTATTTTTCTCAAGTCCCCTTACATTTTTGTCAATCTTTTCTTGACTCCTTATTTTAAGAAATCACAGAAATTCAATAACAGCAGCCCAGCCCCTAAATTGCAATTTTCAATATTTTATTAGAAAATGAAAGTGAGAGCTGCCTAATGATCCCAGGAGAAGACTCTCCCAATTTAACATAACCTCTAAACAACATTTGAGAGGCAATTTTGTAGGACCACAGTGAAGTGGGTATTACATAGCCACCATTGCAGGAGTAGTTTAAAGTCATATGCATTTTGGTTCCTCTTCTCTGCTTTTAGCACAGCCATGGGGTCTTATAGACATTTGCTCCTGGTACTGCTAGCTTCTCACTTTCATTTTTATTAAAAAACTAACAAGGAGCATTAAGCAGCTCCCTGTTTAATTTCCCATAGAAAAGCAATAGTTTTGAACAGCCCACTGGTGAGGGATATTTAAATGCAAAATTCACAGCTGTGCCAAATGTATGCGCCAGAGCGAAAAAGAGTTCTTAATATGACAGGTTAATACCATGGATTTTTATTTCATTTGCCACTGAAACTGCTAATCAGAGAGAATTGGACTGTAGAAGCAGAGGTGAAATTGGGCAGTTGTTAAAATACGAAGGACACAGCTTGTCACAAGACCATGGCTTCTCAGGGTATAATACCACGTTAGTATGGATGTTTTTGAATTGCTCAAAAATCCTTCCCTTGTGGAGATGCGCTTGACTAGCCACACTCAAGTGGGACATCTGGAAACTTCCTCTACAGACATGCTGAGTGAGTCATGGTTCCATCCAGCTCCAGGCTCAGGCTCTACCTTTCCCCACCAAATACAGCCACTGCATTAAGGCAAACCTAGAAATGATCTCACAGAAGAAATCTTTCTGTCAATCAGAGTACTTGACTTCTCTTTGGCTCTCGTTACATGGGTAAAAAGTAAAACACTTGAGTGTAGAATTGATAATGTTGTAAGCACAGGTTTAATGAAAACTGTACAAACCCGACATCTAAACCCAGTAGCCAGCCCTTCCCAGCCGTGCCCTGTAGGAAAAATCTCTGTCCTTAATTTCAGCTGGCCTTGTTTTTTTTTGGGGGGGGGGGGCAGGCTTCTAGAGTAGCAACTGCTTGTCTTTCACTTTACATAGACATACACACCATTTGAAAGCTGCAGAATTAATCAAATTGCTTATGACAGGAGACTGGGCAGAAAGCCCTCAATTGTTTCCAGGATCATGTGTAAAGTAGTGATGATGTCCATGAAATCTCTGCACAGCTTTCCTCTTAAATAGAAAGATGTTGGCAAGACAGACAAGTTCTCTTTCAAAGTCAAAATTAACAATATCTTTCCACTCAATAAACAATTCTTGATAATTCTCGGTAAAAGCATCTTTAAAGCCCACTCTACAAGAAACAAAAAACATAGTGATAAAATGACTCCTAATGACATCATTCCACTATATTCACAAGATCACTCTTTACTCAGCCATAAACAGAGAAAACAGGACCCTCTAAGTCACCATGATCAAACATCATATGAGCTCATAGACACTGGGTCTGCATCAGATCCTCTGAGTGTATATTATGGCTTCCAGCTTAGTGTTTTTATGGGATCCCAGAGTATGTGAAAAAGTGGGTCTGATTCTTGGAACTACCTTTGAGCTCTTTTACTTCTACTATTTTGTCATGTCCAAATCTGCTATGATAGTTTTTATCTTTTTATATTTTATGTTGTTATGTTTTATTATTATTACTCAGAAAACTGTTCTTTTTTTAATGAGAGAAAGGGAGTAGATCTAGATGGGAGGGAAGAGCCAGCATGTTGAGTTAGTGTTTCTTTAATTCAGTCAAACTGTGTTTTTACAATTTTGGACAATATACAGGGTAGTTGTGCTGCGAATGCAGAAACACCAAAAAGAAGTAACAAGGAACTTCCTTCCTTAAAGAGAAAAGGACAAATATTCTTTGAATCATAAAATACTGCTTTTTAAAAAAAAATACTTTCCTCTTATTTAAAATGAAATTTCAAGTGTTCTCTGTGCGTTTTCTCTGCCTTCACTACTCAAGTTCCAGTATTTGGTTTAAAAGTCCAGATGCCCTACTGCTCCCGAGATCCAATATATACCCCCACCCAGAGTCTCATCCTCAGGTCTGTAGCAAGAAACCTACTGCGGTCCTCCTTTCTTCTCTGACTCCAAGCCCAAGAGGATCAAAAAGATCTCTCCCAACTTTCCTTCCCTCAACTCTTCCCATTATCTTCCCATTATTCCATGATCCAATTCTAGCAGGCCTTCACTGGGAATTCATGAGCTAAGTAGGAAAAGCAAACAGGTAAGCTAACTAAAGACCTCACCACCCCTCCTCCCATCCAAACCCAATCCGCCATGTTGTCCCCAACTCTGCAACAGAACAGCGGCTGCAGCCTTCTTTCACCCTGCCCACTCCTCCTGTGGATCCCAATGTTCATTCCCTCATAACCTCCTTCCCCCAGCCTGGTCACTTTATCCCATTCCCCAACTTCAGCGGGCATCCCCTGCAAACCCATGGTCCACTCCCCTCAGAGTAACAAGTAGGCTGAAGGCAGACCTTCACCTCTCCTATTGCTACTGAGATCCAATCCCCATGTCTGATGTCCAGCTCTGTAGCAGAAAACCCCCTGTGATCTCTCTTTCCTCTCTGACCCCAGCCGCAAAGTTCTTCTTCAAACTTTCTTCACCCAACTAATCTCAGTATCCAAGCCTCCAACACCAGCAGGCATTCTCTGTCAACATACCAGCTAAGCAGGTCAGTAAAACAGGCAACACAGAGCCACCATACTCTCTGAAAACCAGAGAAGAAACAGAAGCCAAGGAACCAAATATCCAAGCAAAAAAGACAAACCTAGAAATCAGAACCTAGGCTTTTAATCATCCCAAACCCAATTGGCTAGATGCCAACTTAAAAACACAATCAAACTCTGCTGACTCCCCATGGGAGACATTGCCTTGGAGGAGGCAGGAAAGAGGGGTGGGTTGGGGGGGTGGGCTGGGGGTGGGAGGAGAGAGGACAGGGGAATCTGTGGTTGGTATGTAAAATGAATAGAAAATCTCTTAATTAAAAAAAAAGAATTAGCTCAAAAAAAAAAAAAACAAAAAACAAAACAAAACAACAACAAAACACAATCAATAACAGCCAAAGCAATATGTTTCTCCCAGGGCACAGCTGCCCTATCACATCAGGCCCTGAACATTGCAACAGAGCTGTTAACACAAGAAAAAGACTTTAAAACAAAATATACAAAGATGAGAGAGGTCTTTAAAGAGAAAATGAGTGAATTCCTTAAAGAAATCGTGGAAAACAAGAACAAACAATTGAAGCAAATGAATAAATCCCATTTACAAAGCCAACAAAACACAAACATTTGAGGGAAATGAAAACAACATTTCAAGACTTGAAAATGGGAATAAAAACAATAAAGAAAATACAAACAAGGGAATTCTGGAAATAAAAAATTTAGGGATTCAAGCAGGAACTACAGAGGCAAACACCACCAACAGAATACAAGACCTAAAAGAAAGACTCCCTGGCATTGAAGATACAACAGAAGAAACAGATGCATCAGTTAAAGAAAATGTTCATTCTAAAAACTCCCAGCAAAAAACTTCTAGAAAATCAGAGATACATAAAAAGACCAAATCCAAGAATAATAGGAATAGAAGAAGGAGAATAACCCCAGCTTAAAGACCCAGAAAATGTTTTCAACAAAATCATAGAAGAAATTTTTTTCTAAACTAAAAAAGGAGATCCCCATAAAAGTACAAGAAGCTTATAGAACACCAAATGGATTGTACCAGAAAAAAAAATCCCCTTTGACATAATAATCAAAACACTAGACGTACAGAACAAAGAAAGAATATTAAAAGCTGCAAGGGAAAAAGACCAAATAACATATAAAGAAAGACGTATTAGAATTATATCTGACTTCTCAATGGAGACTCTTAATGTCAGAAGGACCTGGACAGATGTGTTGTAGACTCTAAGAGACCACAGAGGCCATCCCAGAGTACTATATGCAGCAGAACTTTCAATCACTGTAGATGGAGAAAATAAGATATTCCATGATTAAGCCAAATCTATCTACAAAACCAGCCTACAGAAGATGCTAGAAGGAAAACTCCAACCTACAGAGGTTAACTACATTGGTGCAAATAAATAATCTCACACCAGCAAAATCAAAAGAAGGGAAACACACATACACACACACACACACACACACACACACACACACACACACACGCACG
Source organism: Peromyscus attwateri (assembly GCA_902168425.1). Taxonomy (NCBI): domain Eukaryota; kingdom Metazoa; phylum Chordata; class Mammalia; order Rodentia; family Cricetidae; genus Peromyscus; species Peromyscus attwateri. The sequence continues at coordinate 12,089 of CABHPP010142217.1, read as the reverse complement.
CACACTACCAACAACAACAACAAAATAACAGAAACCAACAATCATTGGTCATTGATATCTCTCAATATCAATGGTCTGAATTCTCCAACAAAAAAGACTCAGATTAACAGAATGGATAGGAAAGCAGGATTCATCCTTTTGCTGCATACAAAAAAAACCACACCTCAACATCAAGGATAGACATTATCTCAGAGTAAAGGGTTGGAAAAAGCTATTCCAAGCAAATAAACTTAAGAATAAGCTGATGTAGCTATTTTAATATCTAACAAAGAAGACTCCTAACCAAACCTAACCAGAAGAGATAGAGAACGACAGTACATACTCACCATAAGAAAAGTCCAGCAAGTAGATATTTCAGTTGTTAACATATATGCACCAAACACAAGGACACCCAACTTTGTAAGAGAAACACTACTACAGCTTAAATCATGTATTGACCCTCACACACAGATACTGAGCAACTACAGTAGCCTACTCTCACCAATGGACAGGTCATCCAGATAAAAACTAAAGAGAAATGTTGGAGCCAACAGACATTATAAACCAAATGGACCTAACAGATATTTAACCAAACACAAAAGAATATACCTTTTTCTTTAGACTTCATGGATCTTTCTTCAAAATTGGCCACATACACAGATACAAATCAAGTCCACACAGATACAAGAAAATCTAAATAACTCCCTGAGTCTTATCTGACCACTGTGAATTAAAGCTAGATATCAAAAACAGTAGAAAGCTTACAAACTCATGGAAACTGAAAAACTCTCTAGAAAATAAAAAAGGTGTCAATACAGATATAAAGAAAGAAATTAAAGACTTTCTAGAATTCAATGTAAATTGAATACATGGCATACCCAAACTTATGGGACACAATAAAAATAGTACTAAGTGGAAAGTTCATATGAGTGAGAATTGTTGAGACCAAGGTTGGAAAAAGCAGAGGGACAAATAGCCAAACGAATGGAAACATATAAACTATGAACCAATAGTTGAGGAGCCCCCAACTGGATCAGGCCCTCTGGATAAGTGAGACAGTTGATTAGCTTGATCTGTTTGGGAGGCATCCAGGCAGTGGGTCTGGGACCTGTTCTTAGTGCATGAGCTGGCTGTTTGGAACCTGGCGCTTATACAGGGACACTTGGCTCAGCCTGGGAGGAGGGGACTGGACCTGCCTAGACTGAATCTACCAGGTTGAACTCAATCCCCAGGGGAGTCTTTGCCCTGGAGGAGATGGAAATGGGGGGTTGGCTGGGGGGAAGAGGGGGAGGGGGGAGAACAAGGGAATCCGTGGCTGATATGTAAAATTAAATTAAATTATAAATAAAAAAACACACAACAAAACCAAGAAAACAAAATAAACCACACCCCAAAAGAAAAAAAATGGAGAGCTTTCATACTAGCAACTTAAGGGCATACCTGAAAGCTCTAGGACAAACGGAAGTAACCACACCTAAGATGAGTAGACAGCAAGAAATTATCAAACTCAGTGCTGAGATTAATGAAATAGAAACAAAGAGAACAACGCAGTGAAATAATGAAATAAAAAGTTGGTTCTTCAAGAAAATCAACAATATAGATAAACCTTTATCCCAACTAACTAGAAGGTACAGAGAGTATAGCCACATTTACAAATTCAGCAATGACAAATGGGGACATAAAAACAGATACCAAGGAACTCTAGAGGATCATAAGAATATAGTTTAAAAACCTATACTCCACCAAATTGGGAAGTCTAAAAGAGATGGATAATTTTCTCAATATGTACCAATTATTAAAGTTAAATCAAGATCAGATAAACAATTTAAACAGACCCATAACCCCTAGTGAAATAGAAGCAGTCATTAAGTCTCCCCAATTAAAAAAAAATAAAAAAACAGGGCCAGATGGTCTTAGCACAGAATTCTACCACATTTTCAAAGAAGAGTTAATGTTATCAATATTCCTCAAATTATTACACAAAATAGAAACATAAGGAACACTGCCAAATTCAATTTCTGAGGCAACTGCTACCCTGATACCCAAACATAAAGACCCAACAACGAAAGAGAATTACAGACCAATTTCTATTATGAACGTAGATGAAAAATACTCAATAAATCACTTGCAAACCAAATCCAAGAGCAACATAAAAAAAGATCATCCACCATGATCAAGTAGACTTCATCCCAGAGATGCAGAAATGGTTCAATATATGAAAATCAGTCAGTGTAGTCCACCATATAAACAAACTGAAAGAACACATGTACACACATTCATCTCAGTAAATACAGGAAAGGCCTTTTGCAAAATCCATCATCCTTTCATGATAAAAGTCTTGGAGAAATTAAGGACACAGGGACATACATAACCATAATAAAGGTAATTTAACAAAGCTACAGTCAACATCAAATTAAACAGTAAGATACTCAAAGCAATTTCCCTAAAACCAGAAACAAGACAAGGTTGTCCACTCTCTCCATATCTATTCAGTATAGTTCTTGAAGTTTAGCTAGAGCAATAAGACAACTGTAGGAGATCAAGGGAATACAAATTAGAAAAGAAGAAATCAAAGAATCATCATTTGCAAATGATAAGATAGTATACACAAGTGACCCTAAAAATTCCACCATAGAATGCCACAGCTGATAAATGTTTTCAGTAATGTATCTGGATACAAGATTAACTAAAAGAAGACATTAGCCCTCATATGCACAAATGACAAACAGACTAAGAACAAAAGCACAGAAACAACCTTTCATAGTAGCATATATATATATATGTATATATATATGTATATATATGTATATATATATATATATAATCTTGGGGTAACTCTTAATAAACAAGTGAAAGATTTGTATGATAAAAACTTCAAGTCAGACATACATACTAGAAAAAAAGACATCTTCAGCAATGGATGAATGTAGAAGAATGTAAATAGAATCATATCTATGATCCTAAACAAAACTCACAAAACCAGATATGCTGAACATGATAGAATAGACCTTGTTGAATATCCTTGAACACATTGGCTCAGAAAAGAGCTTACTGAATAGAACACTAATAGTGCAGACACTAAGATCAACAATTAATAAATGGGACCTCTTGAAACTGAAAAGCTTCTTCTGTAGGGCAAAGAAACATGAAAGCCTATAGAATGGGAAAAGATTTTAATCAACTCCAAATCCAATAGAGGGATAATATTCAAAATTAAAATATAAAGAACTCAAAAGACTAGATATCAAAAAAAAGATCCAATTTAAAAATGGGATACAGATCTGAACAGAATTGTCAATAGAGGAAACTGAAGTGGCTGATAAACACTTAAAGAAATCTTCAACATCTCTAGCCATCAGGAAAATGCAAATCAAAACTATCTTGAGATTCTGTCTTACACTTGTCAGAATGGCTAAATACAGTAACACAAGTGACAGCTAACACTGGTAAGGATTTGAAGCAAGGAAAACAGTCCTCCATTGCACAGCCCCTCAGAAATCAATATGGTGGCTCCTCACAAAGTTGGGAACTGATCTACCTCAAGATCCAGCTATACCATTCTTGGACATATACCCAGAGGATGCTCCATCCTTCCACAAGGATACTTGCTCAACCATGTCATTGTGGCTTCATTCATAATAGCTAAAAACTGGAAACAACCTAGATGTTCTTCAACAGAAGAATAGATAAAGAAAATGTGGTGTATTTACAAAATGGAGTATTACTCAGCTTTTTTTAAAATGACATCATGAAATTTCCCGGCAAATGGATGGAACTACAACAAATTCATCCTGAGTGAGGTAACCCAGACTCAGAAAGATATATATTGAATTTATTCACTTATAAGTAGATATTGGCCATTAAATAGTGCTAAACAACCTAAAATCCATAGACCCAGAGATCTTAGGTATAGAGGAAGGGACTTGGAGATGGGAGATGACACATAAATATCCATGGGAGAGTGAAATTGATTAATGGGTGGACTGTGTGATGGTGGGGAAGCAAATAGGAGGATCAGGTGTGGAAGGAAGGGGAGACAGGGTTGAGGAAAGAATGTGGAGACAGCTGGTATTAAGGGGCATTTGAGGGATGGTATAAAAACCTAGTGTAGTGGAGATTCCCTAAAACATATTAATGTGATCCACATGAGTTCTCCTGATAATGGGGGAGATGGTGTTCCAACTGCCTATCTTCTGTCACTAGAGGAGGCTTGCAATACCTAGACTGGGTTGCATTCAATTGAGTTGTTGGCCAAGGTTGACCGATGGAAATCCTAAACAACCAAGGCTGTTGTTAAGGCAATGTATTGCTCTCTACAAACTGACAGTGGAGCCCCATTGCTGAAGACAACAGCCACAGAACTGATTGATCATAGAGACTTCACCCCTACCTTCTAGTGTCTTTGGTGTAGGGAGGTAATCTGAAGGTTACCAAAAGAGAAACTTAAACACCATCCTAGCCACAAAGCCTTTGACCTTTGACAATCTGTCCCGCCTGCAAGATATGCTAGGGCAATGGTGGCACAGAACTTGGGGAAGTAGCCAACCAACATCTGATTCAACGTAAGTCTGATCCCACTCCAGGAGACAGAATCCATATCTGACATTGCTTGCATAACCAAGAACTAGAGACTACATAATCTAGAGACCTAGTGTAGAACTAAATGCCATGTGTAAAAAAAAAAAAAGGTATCAATAAAATGAATCCTAATGATATTCTTCTATAATCATAGATCAGTGCCTTATTCAGTTATCATCAACCAGAGAGGCTTTCCTCTGTAGCCGAGAGTAACAGATGCAGAGATCCACAGCCATGCATTACCCGAAGAAAGAGTCCTTGGAACATAAAGCTCTAAATGGGACATCTCCATCAAATCCCTGCCCTCAGAGTCCAGGGAACACCAAGGAAGAAGAGGTGGAAAGAGTTTAAGAATCAGAGAGGATGGAGGACAGCAAGATTACAGTGCCCTCTGAATCAACTGTGCAAGGCTCATATGAACTCACAGAGACTGAGGTATCAAGCACAGCGCCTATAAGTTTCTGTACCAGGGCTTCTGTGTATATGTTATAGCTTTCAGCTTTGTATTTTCATGTGACTCCTGGGTGTGTTTATGAGTGGGTTTCTGAATCTTGTGCCCGCACTTAGGACCTTAGGACTCTTTTCCTTTTGTTGTATTGTCTTGATGTGATGGTTTTTGTTTTATCTCATTTATTTTGTCATGTTTGACTGTTATCTCCTACAAGACTCTGCTTTACCAATGAAAGATAGAAAGGGAGTAGGTCCAGAGGGGAGGGGAGATAGGAAGAAACTTGGAGGAGTAGAGGGAGGGAAAAATGGGATTATTTGTTTATTTATTTATCTATCTATCTATTTATTTATTTATTTGGTTTTTCGAGACAGGGTTTCTCTGTGTAGCTTTGAGCCTTTCCTGGAACTCGCTTTGGAGACCAGGCTGGCCTCAAACTCACAGAGATCCTGCTGGCTCTGCCTCCCGAGTGCTGGGATTAAAGGTGTGCGCCACCACAACTGGGGATTTTTTTTTTATAAAAAAAAAATGAATCTATTTTCAATAAAGGAAACAAATTTTAAAAAATGTTGAGACCCACTGCTTACTAAATGCCACCAGAATATGAGCTAAGCATTTAGATATTGTAACTGTAAATAAAGGGGCAATGACTACAGATGAAAATGAGTCCCCATAGAAAGCAAAGTTCCACACAGATACAAAGTAGGAGTACATGGTGCCACAGGAGAAAGGAAGAAAATGTTTTCTCTGAGCTATGTTCTGTAGCTTGGGGAACAGATCTGTGCTTTAAATTTAATTCTCTCATCTGCTACACAAACTCTTGAAGACATTATCAGAATGGGTGATGTTCTTGATAAACTGAGAAAGCCCTTTTCAAATATTGTACAGCTCCTATTTTTGTTAATGAAAACATAGAGGTCAAAGTTCGAAGATAGAGTTCACAAAAGAGAAATGAAAAAGAAAGAAAGAAAAAGAAATATATCTATAGAAATAAGTAATTAAAGGAGAGACCAAAAACAAACAAACAAACAAACAATTTTTTTCCATCCCAAGAAGGAAACAAGTAGATCACGATGATTGTAAAAAGAAAGCTGCTGTCGGATGACTCTGTTCTTGTTGTTCACTGCCCCTGTGTATAGACAATGCAGCACTTGACATCTGACAATGACATAGTCTATCATATACATGTCAGGGATCACAGCTGAGTGTTTTATGAAACTGAATTTTGGGAACTTGCTCAACTATATCAGTGATAATAAAACATGAACTTTTATATTCAGATGCCAAACTTTTTATCTAAAAATCTAAAATATTTTTAACTTCCAAGTTACAACTTTGGACTTCAGATTTCTTTTTTTTAAAGTTCTCTATTGTTGTCCTTTTGAAAGAATCTTCCATGTTCACACCCTTAACACAATATGCAGGAGAAATAGCCATTGGTTCAACCTAAGACAGTACCACTGAGAATTTAATTTCTGAGTAAAAAGGTAAAACTGTACATAGTTAATTTATTGAACATTTCATCTTTTTCTTCTCCTCTTCCATCTTCTTGCAAACCCAAAAGCATAAGCTGTGTACATGTACAAAGCCTTCTCTTTCATTTCTGTCCTTTATTGCTGAACAGCTACAGCTTTAACACTTTGCAAACTGAACACCTGGTGCTTGGGTCTAAACTTAAAGGCTAGGAGATCTATCCCCATTCCAATCTACTGCCATTGGAATTTTCTTCAAAAAGAAAAAAGTGGCGTCAGCAAGATTTTTCAATGTACAAAAACTTGAGCCCTCCTTTATTCCACATCAATTCAGCAATCATTTATGAACAAATTCCCTTTGTGAGAAATCAGAAATCAGGGATGTTTCTGACCTCAAAATATAAAGCTATAGGGATATTTGGAACATTTACATGAAAGAATCAGCCTAAAGAGAATTATATTATCAGGAGAGTTCCCAGTTCCCAGCTCACCGAGGGAAGGAAATGATTGATTCACATGTCCAATAACCCACTTGATCAGATGGGGCTCCTATGAATATTACTGCCTTACCAGTCTCTGAGTTCTAGCAAGGTTAACCCAACCTCAGAGCCTGGGACAGGAAGGATGTAAGCAGATGCAAAGTTCCAGCTAAGTTCCACCTTCTCCTGGCATTTCCCAAAGAGCTAGCATATATCTTCTCAGTCCTAAATCTGAGTAGTCTAGCATGGACTAGCCCCTAAAGGTGAATGAAAACAGTACCTCAGGCTGATAGATGCCATGAGTACATTCCACCCCCTATCAGACCCTCACATCCTACCCATCCTCCCACCCTGAACACACAAAACCTTCCCAAGAGCTCAATGAAGAATGTCTGAGCATTCTTCATTGAGCTCTTGGGAAGGTTTTGTGTGTTCTTCATTCTTCTTCTTGGTGAAGAAAAAAATGAGAAAAGACACTTAAAATATCTTCAAACTAAGTAGTGGGATTATTTTCCATACATGCCCAGTTCACAAAAACTAGAGAAAGTGTCTCATTTTTGATGTATAGATTTGAACACAATGCATGAAAAAAATGAAGAATCATGGAGAAATATTCACAATGAAGCGACAAGACAAATCTCAGGAAGCCATCTCTAATGAAATGAAGTTGTAGGGATTATCTAATGAAGAATTAAAAGTCATTGTCATAGGATGCTTATCAATATAAATAAAATAATAAATAAAAATCAGGACTTCATATGAGAAGTTCCAGAGAATAGCTAGAATATATGAGATATGAGAATATCCAGACACACTGAGTAGGAATCTTAGCTGTATATTCACAATACTGAAACAGAAATTCACTGTAAGAATTAAAGTCATGATAACACTGGGAAATAAAATATGAGCTCAAACACAGGCAGTTGACAATAAATTAGTCAGAAGAACAAAGAGAAAAACAGATCAAAATAATAAAGTATAGGGGATGTTTGGACCCATCAAAAAGACTAGTTTAGACAAAACTGAAATACATGAAACAAAAGAAATAAAGCATCCAAAAAGGTACCTAGAAAAATATTAACTGAAGATTTCCTAAAACTCTGTGAAGAAAATGGACAACCAGGTCCAAGCCTTGTGAAATGAGACATACCTAAAGAAATCCATATAAAGATTCATTATATTCAAATCTCATATTTCAAAAACAAAGAATCTTTGAAAAGTAAGAGGAAAGCATAAAGGAAACTTCCAGCCAAGCAGGATACCAGAGGGTAGGAGAGAGTTCTGCCTTTTATCTTACTGGGGAGATGAAATATCAACATGTAAAAAGATAAAAATGAGAATTTTGTTTTATGCCACAGAGAAAGGAAATCAATCTAAAATGTTTTGCAAATAAATGTAAGACAAAGTACTCTAAAATTCCTCCAAGAAAACCTATGGAGTACTATTATTATGGGGTTTCTGCAGTAATATCATGGATCTGACACCTACAAAATAGGCAAGAAGAGGAAAAAGAAAGATGGAATAACTCAAAATAAATGTCCCATACAGAAAATGAAACAAAAGCAACACACAGAAACACAAGCCTAGGCATTTATAAAGCATGTATGTGATACATGATTAATTTCTAAAATACAAATGAAAAAGAACTATCCCATCCCAAAGCCTGAGGGATGAAGAAGCAGAAAGATGGTAAGAGCTAGAAGGTGTGGAGGACTGTTAAAAAACAGTGCTTTCCCGAATGTCAAGGTGGTTGCACATACACATTCATCTTGGTGATGGTTGCCTATTCAGGACCTGCACAGAATCAAGTTAGTCAAACTTCCAGCAAGGACTGGGAAGTGGCTTATGAGGCCCCACCCCTAGCCAAGAAGCTGGTGGCAACTGATGACTGTTGAGGGAGAGAAAGTTAATTTTTTTTCAGGGATCTTGTCCTAGGTAGGTTGTCCCTGATTCCATCAATGCCCTCACGTACTTGTGCCTATGGGCATTATTAATTGGATTTAGTGGGTTAAAAAGAGAGGAGATGAAGTTGGGAGGGAGATATGGTAGAGGGAGGAGTTGGATGGGTAAGTGGGGGATATATATGTATCAAATTCTCAAAGAATAAATTAAAAACATATTTTAGAATATGATTCCTATAGAAAAGTTCTCAAGAGAAGAAAATTTAAAATGGACTGACTTAAAAGTAGACTTGTATAGGCATAGCTCCACAAACAAAAATAGCATATGAAATGTTGTGTGATATTTTCCAAAAGTAGAAAATTTCATAAATCTTCCCAAATGTTTGTTTCTGTTGTTCTCTACAGACATATAAGGCAAATGGTCTTTTTGTAGTCCAAGTTCAATTAAAAATTAAAACTGGCTTTGGAGTTGGAGCGTGGCTCTCTCCTTCTCTAAACCCAAGTATACTTGTTAAAGAAAAATCCAAAATCTCTGTCTCATGTCAGAAGAACCACCTAATGTGGGACAAAAGAAAAACCCAAATGAAGGGAATATCCTATTGCCACTAATCTCATAATCCTTTGGTTTTATTTTGACTCTTTAAAACTTTTCTTAAGGTATAAATATTATCTCAAAATTTATGAGATATATATATATATATATATAT
>CABHPP010142216.1:24915-40110 GCA_902168425.1 Peromyscus attwateri | reverse complement strand
CGAGTTCATTGCTGGGTATACATTTTCCCCAGGGACTAACTGTATTACACTACACTGCTGTAGAGTAAACCAGGCGATCCTTTTTGCATTATTTAAATACAGTTCTATTAGAATAACATTACATTTATATTCAAAGTAGGTTTTTGTGTGTGTGTGACATTTAAAAAGCATAACCCAGCTTTATGGATAGTTTTTTTTTTAATGAATGGCTATAAAATATATAGTAAAATTATGCAATACAGTCCTTAATTATGTGTTATAGTTCAGGAATTTTATTTTAGTTTTAAACCACATCTTAAGCTTTGCAAGGAAATGAGTAAAATTGTACCACTTTTGAATCTTTTACTTTGCCTGGGACTTAATACGTGCCAAAGCAGTGGCTTCTATTAAGTTCAATACTAGACAGGGTGTGAGTGTGTGTGACCATGTGTGGTTCATGAGTGTCATGCGTATGATGATGTGAATCACATAATCATGTACTGTATCACCATATATAACTACTTGTGTATATGTATTATACCTATATAACTGTGTTATGTGTATGTTCTGTTTACATATGTATAAACATAAATACACACACATACACAAATGTAAAATCATTTAGTTCTTGTAATGAGGGTAGTATGTTCTAGCTTTTTTTTTTTTTTTTTAATTTCTTGCCTTTTGAGGACAGGGTTTCTGCCCATGCTGACTTTGAACATCCAGGCCTCCTACTTCAACCTACTGAGAGAGCTGGGATTGAGAGTGAGTGCTACCATTCCTTGCTCTATGCTGGTTGTACAGATGAGGAATCCCGAGCTTCTAGAAGGCAGGTAGCTCAGAGATTATTTCTGAAGCAGGATTTGAATCACTGTCAGCTCAATTTTGAAACGTTCATTTTTCAACATGTAGTTTCATTAGAATCCTCTAATGTTTTCTCTCCTTTCTTTTTCTTTTTCTTTTTTTTTTTTTTTTTTTTTTTTTTTTTAGGGTTTGTCTTTGTTGGTTTGCTCCTTTCCTGGAGCTCACTTGGTAGCCCAGGCTGGCCTCGAACTCACAGAGATCCGCCTGGCTCTGCCTCCCGAGTGCTGGGATTAAAGGCGTGCGCCACCACCGCCCGGCTTTCTCTCCTTTCTTAAGGATCATTTTGGTTGGCGGGGAGCGGGGAGGTAGAAGGAAGCTGAAAATGGCACAGAGCATTTTGGCTTAGCATATTCTGGAAATGAGACTGAAACATCCCCATGAGGGAAGAACCTATGACATTTGCCATCGAACTAACGGTTCGGGAGTGTGGAATCAGGCCTCATTTTCCTCTTGTCTGCAAATTTGTGTGGCTGAAACTGATCTGTGCAAAGTTAGGAAAAACAAACAAACACACAAACACACCTTACTTACATCCCAGGCAGAAGGCATGGAATTAGAGATTTACACCAATGGTTGCCATGGGTTTATGGAGCCTGTTCTCCATAAGGGAATCAAGGATTTTAAAGATGGTGGGGCCTCCTCTTATTAGGCTGAAGGGGCACCTCCACAGCCTGCTCCAGCCTGGTACCGCAAGGAGGTGGCCCACAAAGTTACTTCTCTCTTCCAAGTTAACATGTTAGATTTTAACCACGTTCTGAAAGTGCACCTGTCTTTTGTGCTTATCAGTGTTCTATCTAGATTTAGGCTGTGAATAGCATGTAGATATCTAACAATATTCCCAGGAACTGTTTTGAATATTTGAAAATTCAAGAATCAGCACATTTTAAAAAACCAGTACCTACCTGTCCAGGACACACAATGTGCTGAGACAGAGAAAAGAAAACAGTCTTAAGCTGTTTTCGAGTCATTTGGGAAGTAAAGTGAAAAGTCCCATGCCTAATGTTCATGCTTGCTTCTCTTCCCGTGTCCCTTCACTTTGGTCTCCAACCAAATATGATGAAATAGGTTTGTCCAGGGGCGACGGCAGGGTGGGAGGTAAGAAGGAAGTGTGGAAATCTGGTAAGGAATCAGCAAAAGCACCCACAGTAAAGAAAGTCCCAATCAAGACGAATGATACAATCTAAAGCAACCCGTGCGCTCCAGTTCACAAGAACTGAAGACACCGGGAAAATCAAAGCTGTGGGCAAGACTCGCTGCTAAGAGGTGAGGAAGGCTTGGTTTTAGTTAAGATGCAAATGAGCTGCTCCCTGTGCTCCTGGAGGACCATTCTTTACTGGATCTCAGCATTAGATCTAGTTTCCTCTGGGGAACACTGGCTGAGCATCAACTGTTTACCAAACGTAACTGTGTGGCAGACCAGCCCCCACATTTTTTGACCCCAGGAACTCTCAGAGAATAAGGGATAAGAGACTTACGTTAGAAATAGAGGAAAGAGAAACAGAGAGAAAACACAGGATAGACTCGGGTGGGCCTGGATCCTTATCCACCGGCCCAGAGCTTTATTCCAAAGGTCTATTTATAACAATGCCAAGGGGTGGAGCAAAAGACCTCCCCCTGGCTAGTTACAGTCACCTGGTACTCAGGCCCGTGGTCCAATCAGCCTCTTATGCAGTCCTGCTGGGTACAGCCACTAGGAAACCTAGCCGGTTCCAACATAACTGGAAGCTACTGACGCAGTGTTAGAGGTGGACACATAAACAGGATGACCTGAGGTGAAAAGTCACAATGGAAATGATTCTCTGCTAACAAAAATATTTTTGTTTAAGTCCAAGCTACATATATGTATATGTGTTTACTAGATAGAGGGGAAGCAAGGATTCTGGAAAATCATGGATGTAATTCTAAATCTTGCTTTTGTGTGACAGGACAAGCTACTGTGTATGCATAGAATCCGGATATGATGGCTATTTTTGTGAGCCACCATGTGGTTGCTGGGAATTGAACTCAGGACCTCTGGAAGAACAGCCAGTGCTCTTAACCGCTGAGCCATCTCTCCAGCCCATGATGGCTATTTTTGATTGTCAGCTTGACTACATGTGGAATTAACTGAAAACCCAAGTGGCTGGATACATCTGTGAGTGGTATTTTCTTAATTAAATCATTTGAAAAGGGAAGACCCACTGCTGTGGGATGTTCTATATGACAAATATGTCAATAAACACTGATTGGCCAATAGCCAGACAGGAAGTATAGGCGGGACTAACAGAGAGGAAAATTGAGGAGGAAGGAAGGATAGGGAGACTGCCTGGAGCTGCCGCGAGGAGAAGGAAGATGTAAAGTACCGGTAAGCCACGAGCCACGTGGCAAAGTAGAGATTAATAGAAATGGGCTAAATATAAGAGTAAGAGCTAGACAATGATAGGCCTAAGCTAATGGCCAAGCAGTTTAAATAATGTAAGCGTCTATGTGTTTATTTTATGAATGGGTTCGGTCAGGGAACCAGGGACTGGCGGGACTTGGGAGCTGGAGAGAAGCTCTCCAGCAACAACCCACTTCTAATTCAGATCTTTTTTTTTTTTTTTTTTTTTTTGGTTTTCAGAGTGTAGCTTTGCGCCTTTCCTGGAACTCAATTTGTAGCCCGGGCTGGCCTTGAACTCACAGATCCGCCTGGCTCTGCCTCCCAAGTGCTGGGATTAAAGGCGTGTGCCACCACTGCCTGACTCTAATTCAGATCTTTTGAGGTGGGAAGATCCACCTTTAACCTGGGCCACCCCTTCTCCTGGCTGCCTAGATAAAGGACATGGAAGAAGGAAGCTCTTTCTCTCTGCCTGCCTGCTCTAGCTCTTGCTGGCAAGTTCATTCCTTCTTTGGGATTCCAGCATGTACCGAAGACCAGCTGAGACATCTTGTCTCATGGATTGAATAATAACTAGATTCCTGGGCTTTCAGTTAGTAGACAGCCATTGCTGGATTAGCTGGAACACAGCCTGTAAGGCACTCTAATAAGTCCCATATACACACATGTTCATTCTGTCTGCTCTCTTCCTCTAGAGAACTCTGTACAACAGGCATTGAACTTGCATGCATATGCAGTTACTTGGAAGTCGAACAAGGGTTACAAGTGGATTACTATTACTGTACTTCACTATGGCTATTGAACTAATACTATTTTGCTCTGTTTACATAAAACCATGGAAAATAATTACATCTCAACACAAGATCATAGAAAGAGTTAAGATTTTATATTGTGGTTTTATGAAATACATGTTTAGTCATCCAAAACAACCAGATGTTTGGCCTTTGCAGGAAAAAAATGTTGCTTGTATTTGTATCTTCTCATTCAGAGATTTGACATGGCATATAGTCTAACAGTTTGATTTTCAAGATATGATTAGACCCTTCCCACTGACGATCCATGGTGTTCAAAATTATTTATATACAGGCAAGATCTGACGTCACATATCTAATTGTCAGTTTGAATTTGTATGTAGCATGCCAAATTCAATGTCGGAGTCTTTACAGCAGTTGTTTTTTCAACAGAAACCTTTCTAAGGAATTCTCATCCATATATTAGTCATCTCTCATCCATCCATGTAGCTATCCCTGGTATGGTTAGTCTCCATCTCCTTCGAGATCTATAGGCAAATACAACTCTGCTGTTCTTGGGACATTCTGCTGTTTCCTTAAGAACTTTAACAAGACAGAGTCTGATGCTGTGCACAGCTCACTTGTTACCTCCTGCTATGGTCTGAATGTCTGTATCCCAGAATTAATCCATTTGAAATGGATTCTCCAAAGTCATAGGTAAATGGTATTGGAGGTGTAGCTTTTGGGGAGTGATTGGGTTACCAAGGCTCTGCCTTCATGAATGGATTCATTTATCTATGACAATGGTTCTCAACCTTCCTAATGATGTGACCCTTTAATATAGTTCCTCATGTTGTAGTGACCCCCCCAACCATAAATTTATTTTCGTTGCTATTTATAATAGTAATTTTGAAACAGTTGTGAATCATAATTTAAATATATGTTATGCAGGATGGTCTTAGGTGACCCCTGTGAAAGGGTCATTAGACCCCCACCTCACAGGTTGAGAACTGCAGGTCTATGAGATAGTGAGCTATGGACCAAAGTGACTTTGCTACAGAAGCAAGTGTTCTTGGGCATGCTTGCTCTGTATTTCCTCATAATGCTGCCTGTCTGTGACGACACAGTAATAAAGCATTGAGCAGGTGATCAGAGGTAGACAATGCCATGCTCTCGGACATTTCAGACTCTAGAACCATGGGACAAGTAACTGTTCTGATTAGCTTTAGTTGTCAACTTGACATAGTCTAGATTTACCTGAGAGGACAACCTCAGTTGAGGAATGATCTGGACATGTCTGTAGGGGATTGTCTTGATTGTTATTTGATGTAGGCTGGCCCAAACCACTGTGTGTGTGGGTACCGTCCATTGGCCGGTGGTTCTGAACTATGTAAGAAAGTTGATTGATTATAAGCTTGTCTACAAGCCAGGTAGCAAGCAGCATCCACCATGCTGTATTTCTTGGCTGTGAACCAAGTTCTGTCTGGGATAGCAAACAGACCTGCCTCAAGTTCCTGTCATGACTTCCCTCAGTGATAGAATGTAATCTGGAATTGTAAGATAAAATAAATCTCTTTTCCTCTTCTAAGTTTGGTCAGGGTACTTTATCACAGCCCTAGAAAGGAAACTGGACCACCAACCCTTTATTCTTTGTAAATTACCTGGCCTCAGCTATTCAGTTACAAAAACAGAAAATGAACTACGCCTTTGAACTTGCCTTGGCCCTCCTCGAAACACTTCCAGGAATGGTGGCATCCTCCTGGAGCTGGCTGACTCTGTCCCAAGGTCCTTCCCCAGCGTTATCCACCTTAGTCTCACTGTCTGTGGAGCTGCCTTGTCCTCTCTCCTTCCCAAGCATCGCTCATGCACCAGCCTTTGTTTCCACGCACTTCTTACTTTGTGTTCTTTCATGTTTTCTGGGAAATACACCCACATCCCACAAATCTGTTAACTTGATTTCATTCTCCCCAATTTTGTGAAGACTCATTTTGTCTGGGAAAACTTTGTATAGAGTCCCTTGTCTCCTTGGTGTGATTCATCAATGGAATGTCCCTGGTTTTCCTTGCTGGGCTGTAAAAGTCTAGTTATGCCTACTGGGAATTTTTGTAACTTCTTGTCAACTCTGAGGCCATAAAAGTGCCAGGCTTATTTCCTCATTTCAATGATCTTGGAACAAACGCCGCCCCCAACCCCCCAAAAAACCCAAGATTTAGAGTGGATGCCAGCAGAATGATTTCACTTTCTTTTCTTTCTTTTTTGTTTTTGTTTTGGAGACAGGGTTTCCTGTAACTCAGGCTGACCTAGAACTCACTCACTCTGTAGCCTTCGATCTTTGATCCTTCTGCCTCCGTATCTTCAGTGGTGGGATTAGAGGTTTGGGGGTCTTACTCTCATTAATAAAGGATTCAGAAATGGACTCAAAAGGGAGCGCAAGGACTATTGAACAGCGTTTAAGACAAAAGACAGCACCGGTACGGTGAAAATCTCTGCAGCTGCCAGGAGGAGATGGTGTGGACACAGACAATTTATTAAGCAGGGAAAGATCATGCCAAAGAGTGGAAGCGGGCTGCTGGGTTGGGGAAAGAGCCCCCAAAGCACCCAGGCCTGGGTGTATTGTCCTTTATAGCACGCCCTTGAACCCACTCCCTTCCTGGGCTTGGTTTCTGCTCTGCTCTGATGATGTCAGGGTAAGGAGGGGGCACATCCTGTCTTCCTCTGCAAACTGGTTGTTCCCTGTGTGCTGATCTCGATGTCACCTTTTCAGCTCTGGGACTGGCTGGACTGGCTTCTGAGCAAAGTATCGTGTCTTCTGCAGAAGTTTCACTTTCTCTGCTGAGAGTTCCCCAATTCACATCAATGGGTCTTCCAAACAAGTTTTAACCTTTCATCGTTCCTTCTCTACCCCACCCTACCCCACCCCAACATTTGATAGTCCTTGAACTTTTAAGAGGCCAGGAAGCTCCTTCCCCAAAGTCACATTATAATGTTAATGGTGCTTTTAGTAGGTTTCCCTGCCAAGATGTCTTGAGAAAACAAATACACACTTTGAAGTGGAAAATGAGTGTAGAGCCCAGGAATTTTATGTGCAGGAACATTCAGGTGTGGGGCTTACACTTTTCTAGTCCCTCTCAGCATCTTGGACCTAGACCTATATTTCCTTCACTGGGCATGTGAAACACTTCATTCTTCTCTCCATAGCGAGAGAGAGGTCACCTGCCTTCAGCCCTGTCGCTGTAGAATCACCCAGGGCATTGCCACTGGAGAAGGACACGTCCTCTACTTCCCCCATGACCTTGATGTTCTGCAGAAATAACTCTCAAAAGATTAGATACACCGGAAGGAGAAGGACATCACTGGGGAGATGTCTTCAGTTGTACCCTCCAAACCACACCCTCGGAGGGCGGGGAATCTACTATCACTATTTTGCTGAATGATCGTGTTGTCAAACTGCCTTCTGACTATTCATGTTTGTACCCATAGAGCTGAGCTGCTCTCAATCTCGGAGAAGCTTCTTTTTTCAGTAAGCAGCAGTCAATGCAGAGACTCCTAGCTGGTCAAAGTCCTGGGGCTAAGTGACCATGAATGAGACATCTATATCCACACTCCTTCCCTGCACTCAGGAGATGCCACAAAGAATATGACACCTAGGGGTGGGGCCACAGCACTGCGAAATGCTGCCCTTTATTCATGACATGGCCATTGTACCCATGAATTTATAATAGCTGTGGATATCTACAGAAGATCTACACAAGATGAAACCAGTCAGCCTTCCATCATAAATGTGGGAGGGGCTCAAGAGGCCCCACCCCTCACTGGAGATTTATTAGCAGTTGATGTCTACTAGTATGGGAGTGGAGCCAAGAATTAGGGAGGTTGGGGAAGGTGTGTGCCCAAGCCCTGATGAATGGTCTCACATCCATGCACACATGAGCAATGGTAATTGGGCCCAGTGAGTGAGTGAGTGTGTGATGTGTGTGTGTGTACAAGTGTAGTGTATATGTGAAGAGGACATGAAATTGGGAGGGGAACCTGTTAGAGAGGAAAGTGTATTGGAGTAGGGTCTCGGGAGAGTTGGAGGGAAGAAATGGGGATGGATATGATTAAAATACATTGTATACATGTATGGATTTTTCAAAGAATTATTACAACTGGAGGAGAGGCAAGAGCATCTGGGGAAATATCATTCTGAGGAGCTAGAGGATGGTCTCAGCTCACCTGCCTTGTGGTTTTTTTCTTGCAGGCTTAAGATCAGTCTTGACTGTTCAGTGTTTTAGCAAGATTTCACTGAACATGGAACTTTTTCTGAACTCCTTTAACTCATGAATCCTGTCATAGCAGAAAAACTTAGTGCCCAGCGGGAGGTACACAGCCCCCATGGCTTAGTGAGAGATGGAAAGAGGACTAATTAATATAAATAAATATATCTTAAATGTCATCTTTTAAAAATCATTCTCTAAATGCTTTGCATTATTCATAATCTATTTGTCTGTAGCACAGTTACATAATTCATCAATAAGAAGTGGATCTGTGATCATTTTTCATTTTAGCATGGTAAGGAGGTAGACTCAAATAAGGCAAATGCCTCTGGAATTGGTGACCTCATCTGTGGAGTCCAGTTTAGCTTGGGTGCTGTACCAAACACTGTTCTAATGGCCCACTCCTGGCCCGTGACATTTTAAACATCTGAGCGGAAATTTCCCTTTCAGTACCTTCAAGACACAGGTGGAGTAGAGAATCCTGAGGCATTCAAAGACCAGTGTTCCCATCCTATACTACAGGTTCCTAAGATTTTGCATATGTAGTATGTAACTTGTCCTAAAATTTCTTGTGCACGTCTATGCCTCTGATTACAGAACAGCTTCTTGTTCAGATATTTTCTAAGGGCATCAAAGGGCAATTAGAAAAATATGATGTAGAAAGTGCTTGTGGCAGGTTAATTAGCCACAGAGGAGAAAGTATAGTACAGTATTATTTGCTAAAACCACAAGAGGAAGTGCGATCATGGTGTCCATACGTCCTTCCATTACAGAAGGAGAAGGTTACATTAATCCACCGAAGCCTTCCTCTGATGTTTGCTGATCTTTTCTTCAAGGAGGCTGTCTCTCACACAGGTAGGGATTAGCAGGTCGCCTGTCAGGACAAGCCCAGAGGCGGCATTACTTGCTGTTTGCTGATCAATGACTCTGGAGTTCTGAGAACTCAGACTCTCCGAGTGACTCCGGAAGTTGGGCTGTGTGGCTCTGCCCTGGGTTCCACCACCCAGCGGAGAACTGTGACTTAGTGCCCTGTGACTCAACATCCCCAAAGCTTACTTGCTTTTGCTCAGCCTTCAGTGCCCAGAGTGGAGCTGTTGGCAAATCACCATTCACACCCCAACTTTTCAGTCTTGTCTCTAATTCTTGCTGCTTCGCTCCAGAGTCCAGGAACAGCAGTGGAGTGATTCATCAGCCCCACTTCCTGCCACTCATCATTTTCCCACGGTGAGTGACGGCTTACTCCGGGAGAAGGAGGAAGAATGTTGACTTGACTTTTTTTTTTTTCCTGTGCGGCATTTCTGCTGACAGAGAGCTAACTTGGAGTACTTTGTCTTCATTTCTGTGGTCATCTAAAGAAAAAAAAAAGCTTTAAAAGTATTTTAATTTGTTAAGCCAAGACTGCTGAAGTGCACATGATATCGGTAGGGAACAAGAACATGATCATCCCAACGCATATTTTGTTTAAAAATTTTAATGGCAATTTTGTACTTTTCCTCTTTAGTTTGATGTGAGATGATCAACTTGCTCATTATAGAGGTCAAGGGATGGAGAGGCCCCTTCTGTAGCCCCATTCTTTGGCTGAGAAAACTGAGATCCAAAGAACTTATACGATTTGTCTGTTGCTACAGAGCTGGTCAGTGACAGACAATTTAGGGCAAGGATCAGCTCATTTTAGGCTACGGTTTTCAGTAACTTGTGGATGATAAATAGATCTAAGCTTATTTGTACCATGAAGGAATCCCATGAATTAGTGACAGAGTTGAGGGAGAAAGGTGGCTGGTGTCAGATGGATCTGAGTATGACTGACCCTGGGAGGGAGTGCGTTGCTCTTTGAGCTCTCTCTCTGAGAGCACGTTTTCATTTTTTCACAGAGGAGAATGGGAAAAACCTTGTCTATTTCATAATAAGTGATGTAAGAACAGGTGATAAGGTGCTCAGGGTTTAAGCACACTGTAGGTGGTCAATAATAGCTTTAATTAGTACAGATGACTTGGTGGCATGCTCCCTGGCTCTCTGGGCTTTCCTTTCACTCATTTCGTGCTCTAAGCTAGGCTGTCCAGAGGCCTTTCTCAGGCTCAGTGCTGAGTTCCCTTCGACATTTGCATCTGAGTTGTCTCATTTCCCTGAAGCCCTGTCACACGCTCCGAGGTTGCTACAGAGAGAGATCTGAAACCCCGGCCAGGGAAGTCCCGTGGAGAAGCATTGCCTTCTCTTCCGGAGTCTGTATCTCTCTTCCCAATAGCGGTCTCTCGGGGCTGCTGGCTCCCAGGTTGCTGATGGCGGACTTGTGCAGTGCAAGGGTAGGGGGTGGGCGGGGGTGGAGTCGGGGTCGGGGGTGGGGGGGAGTGGAGGCGAGGTGGGGATGGGTGGAGGCGGGGTGGCTCTGCTCCCTACCCTTCTGCACCCCCTTCAGCTAGCCTTGTCTGACTTTTCCCGGTTCTGCGCTGTCTCCTTCACCCTCCTCCCTTACAGTGGAAATTCAGAGGACTCTGTGGTTCTGAGGAGACTCTGGGGCTGCACATTTCCTCACTTCCTCTACACATCACAGGGGTTTCCTAAACAGGTTCGTTGCCCAGCACCCCGGCGGTTCCCTCCCCTGGGATGGGGAATTGCCACAGGGGTGCACTCTTCTTCAAATTCTCTTTTTAAGTCTCACTTGCAAAAATATGTATCTGGTGTTTAGGTCCATTCATTTTTTTCCAGTGTTTTTGTGTAATTTAAATGCCATATGTCTAACACAATAAAATAGTCAATTTAATTAAATAGGTTTATTTCTTTAATTACAGTGTGTGTGTGTGTGTGTGTATGTGTGTGTGTGTGTGTGTTTATATCTCTGTATTTGTATAGGTGTGTGTTTGTATGTATTTCTGGGTGTATGTTTGTATATGTGCACATGTGTGGTATGTGTATGTCTGTGCATATGTATATATAGATGTATGTATGTGTTTATGTGTTCTATGTGTATGTATGGGTATGTATATATGTATGTTTGTGTACGCATGTGTGTGTTTATTTGTGCATTGTTTGTTTTGTATTGTATGTGTGTGTGTGGTATATGTGTCTGTTTAGTGTACATGTATATGTATATCTTTATGTGCTATATGTGTGTATTCTTATATACTTATAGTATGTATTTATGTGTGTGTGTGGTATATATGTATGTATGTATGTGTGTGTAAATGTTCTTGTATGTGTGAGCCTGTGTAGGGTATATATGGATGTGTGTGTATATTTGTGTGTGTGCCTATGTGTGTGGTGTGTATGTGTAGCATATATGTATGTATATATATGTGTGTATGTTTGTATATGTGTGAGCCTATGTGTACATGTGGTGTGTATGTGTGTGTGTGTAATGTATTGTGTATGTGTGGTATATGTGTATGTAGGTAGGTATGTAACTATGTATGTATGTGTGTGTGTATGTTTGTATGGTATATGTGTATGTGTATTTGTATGTGTGTGCCTCTGTGTGTGTGTGTACCTATGTGTATGTGGTATGTATGTGTTTGCTTAATTTTTTTCATGTGTTTGCTTCATTTTGTCACCAGGGAATTTCCCTCTTGAGGGTATGTCACAACACAATTGACCCATCCGCAGCACATTAAAAAAATATAGCTTTGTGCTAAGTGCTTTGGAAGGACATTAAGTAACATTAAATATTGCAAAAGCGAGAAGGAGGAAACAGGAGCTGAGCTGCAGCTCAGCTGGAGAGTGCTCGCCCAGCAGCAGGAAGCCCCATGCATCCCCAGCACTGGACAAAGTGGGCAAGACAGTTTATGCCCCAGTACCCAGGGCATGGAGACAGGAGAACCAGAAATACAGAGGTCATCCTCATCTCTGCAGTGAGCTGGAGGCCAACCTGGGATACATGAGACCCAGTCTCAAAACAAACAAATAAAAAAGGGAAATACAGGCAACTTATCCTTTTATTGTGATAGCTGATTTTCTTTCCTATGCTAACTAATTTCAGTTTTTTCATGTGCTGCAGTTTCACTAGAGTCTGGTTAGAATTGTATTAAAAAAAAATAAACAAGTCAAAACAAAAACCAAGTGTCTCTCAGCACTTGGGAGGCAAAAGTAGCATCATGAATTTTCAGTCATCCTGGGCTATGTAGCAAGACCTTATTGCAAAGCAAACCAAAAGACCAAACAAACATGGCTTTCATTCATTGTTCATGCCTGCCCACTTTTTTTAACTACATCTGAGTTTTCTTCTCAGACCTGTGATAACCAAGTAATAGAAACTCTGGCTCCTCCTGCCTTCATCTCCAGCAGCTGAGATTGCAGGCATGATCTACCATGCCTAGGATAAGCTCTATTTTGGGCAGCTGCTTCTTTTTTATTTTAAGTGTTTTTTATTAGCATATATTATTTGTAAATGATAGTGGGTTTTATTATAGCATTTTATACATGTAAATAATGTATTTATTCTCTCTCTTTCTCTACACATGTGCACACACGTGTTATCCTTTCTTGTCATCCTTCCATTCCTGTTCACTCTTCTCCTCTTTCCACCTAAACCAACTTTTCATGTTGTAAGCACGTGTGTGTGTGTGTGTGTGTGTGTGTGTGTGTGTGTGTGTATGTGTGTGTGTGTGTGTGTGTCCCCGTGTCCCAATAAGTTTTATTCAGGCTGTTTCCAGGAGCATGTGCACCTCACCAGTGGCTACGTCACTGAAGAAAATGTCTCCCCTTCCCCATGTTAACTAATATCTGTGTATGAATCCTGAGGGAGGAATAGAAACTCATGAGCCCGGTCCCCCTCCATGACACAGTGCTAACTGCCCCCATCTTGTGGAAAACTTGTCTGGGTAATCATAACTGTGGTGACTTCAAGGGTGCTGTCATATCCGCCATCACCCATCCTCTTGATCTTAGGTTCTCTCCATCTCTTTCTCCACCATGTTCCCCGAGATAGAAGGGGGTATTATTGCAAATGCTCCATTTCTAGCTAAACATTCAATATTCATTTTTTTTTTTTTTTTGGTTTTTCGAGACAGGGTTTCTCTGTGTAGCTTTGCGCCTTTCCTGGAACTCACTTGGTAGCCCAGGCTGGCCTTGAACTCACGGAGATCCGCCTGGCTCTGCCTCCCGAGTGCTGGGATTAAAGGCGTGCGCCACCACCGCCCGGCTTCAATATTCATTTTATTCTCAGTATTTTGACCAACTGGAGTCTCTGTAGTCACTGTTGACCACTGCAAGAAAGAAGCTTCTCTGTCCAAAATTAATAGCGTAACTATTTCATAGGCATGAACACAGTTAATTAGAAAGCAATTTAACAGGCATGTCATATTTAGCAAAATACTAACAGTAGCTTTTCTACTAGGGCCTATGACTCCCTTCCCCACGTCACGGGCTTTGACTGTGTTTACAGTTCCAGATGTCGATTCCCTCTTGCGGAGCAGGCCTCAAGCCCAAGCAGAAGATGGTTGGTTACCCCACAACAGATGTACCACTGTTGTACCAAAGAGAGCATCTTACCTGGCCAGTTGGTACTGCCACACGGTCCAAAGTAAGTAAGGCTGTTGATAACAGCTCTCCCCCAGCGGTCTGTAGAGCACTTGGAAAGCAGTCAGATGGAGGACGAGGGCAGCTAAATTCCAGGGTGATTTCTCTGCCCTGCAAGCAAAGCTTCTGATGTCTTCAGTACCAGGGTCTTCGACGTAGTTCTCATGGGCAATCAGCGGCAGGGCTAATTGCCTACGTGTGGGGCAGTGGTGGGGGGAAGGGGTGCTCGAGAGAAAGAATGAGGGGCTTCTCCCTGAGGAGCTATTGGCTAATAGTTATTGGAAGAGGGAGATAGCCCCTTTTACTCCTGTGAACAATTGTAATTAAACACACACACACACACACACACACACACACACACACACACACACCCAAGCAGCATGAAAGCAGAAGGAAGACAAATAGGAAAAAGGAAGAGGAGCAATGTGGGTGGGAGGGGAACCAGGTAATGAGGCGTGAATACCATCAAAATACATGATATACACATATGAAATGTTGCCAAAAATAGAAGACTCCAGCATGCCTTACTTATTTCCCAGATGTTTATCAAGTGCCTCTTAAGTAGTGGATGTTACTGTACTGAGGGAGGGCCTAACTTGGTTACATGAAAGAGAAGAGAAATGTTGGAGGAAAGTTAAGTGGCAGATGTGTGGTTCTTCAAGTGGCTCAGAGCCAACTAAAGGGAAAAAAAAAAGTCCTTGCTGTTGTTCACGTGTCTCTACAGTGTGACTGAGGAAAAATGGAACAAATAAACTAAAATGAAGGACATGGCGAGCCCGGTGGTGAAGCTGGATTGCGTTGGGCACAGTGGTTCAAAACCTTCCTCGTGCTGCGACCCTTTAATACAGTTCCTCATGCGGTGGTGACCCCCAACCACACCATTATTTTCATTGCCACTTCACAACTATAATTTTGCTACTGTTAGGAATCGTAATGTAAATATTTGATATGCAGGATATCTGACATGCGACCCCTGTGAAGGGGTCATTCAAATCCTAGGGGTCACGACCCACAGGCTGAGAAATGCTGGGTTAGGGGATTCGTAAATTAACGGCCCCAAGAATAATAAAGAGTAGTTGAATCAATGGACATGGAGTGGGTGGCATACTATCTAGAGGCAGCAAACACGTGGCTGTGTTTGGTAAGTGTGCATGTGCGTGCGTGCGTGCGTGCGTGTGTGTGTGTGTGTGTGTGTGTGTGTCGGGGGTGAATGTGTGTTACAGTGAAAAGGAAAGATTATTTATTTTTGTTTTGTTTTTTTTTTTTTTTGCTTAGCACGCAAAGAAAAGGGTTCATTGGGAAATTTCATACATATGTATCATTATACTTTGTTCTTCTCTGAATATTTCTGCTTTTCTTTCTTCCGCAAGACAATCCTCTTCTGTTTTCATGGCACATATATGTCATCAGCCTCTCCTGTTTCTCTCAAGTCCCCTTTCTGCTCTCATACCCTACTTTCTCTGTCTCTGTCTCTCTCTCTCTCTCTCTCTCTCTCTCTCTC
>CABHPP010142216.1:0-24815 GCA_902168425.1 Peromyscus attwateri | reverse complement strand
CTCTCTCTCTCTCTCTCTCTCTCTCTCATATATATATATATATATGTGTGTGTGTGTGTGTGTTTTACATATATATGTAAAATACATGTTTACATATATATGAACATTTAAATCTAGATGCCCCATATGAGAGAAAACATGCAGTATTAGTCTTTCTCAGTCTGACTTATTGTATCTCATATAATGATCCCACATTCTACCCACTTTTCTGTAAACACCATCATTTCATTTTTTTTTCATAGCTGAACAAAAGCCATTGTTCATGTACACCATATTTCTCCAGCCATCCATCTGATGATGGACATCAAGTGTAGATTCAGATCTTGACCATAGTGAAAAGTGCAGCAGCAAGCGTGGGTGTTCAAGGGTCTCTGCGGGATGCTGACTTAGAGTCTCTCGGGTGTCCGGGATTGGTACAGCTGGGTCCTTTGGTGCCTCTATTTTTAGTGTTTTGAGGAACCTCCATACTGATTTCCATAGTAGCTGCCTGTGTTCCCATTCCCCCAGCAGGGCGCACGGTTCCGCTTTCCCCACATCTTGGCCAGCATTTGGTGTTTGTTGAGAAACACATTTCTGACAGATTTACACGAAGGCTGAAAATTATTGTTCACACAACTAGAAATGCTGGACTGACTTGGGCTGAAATGAAGATTTCTAGCAATGTCTGTCATGATTTTGCCCTTCTCCACATTTCGACTTTACCGTTTCCCCCCTGGCTTCTATTTTTAGACAGACTTGCTCACGTTGTGGCAAAAAATGACCATCTGCAGCTGGTGGCTTCAATTCTGTTAACTTGGGAAGGCCCAGATGGAAAGCATATGCTTTGAAAGAACCAATTGGCCCATCTTGAGTCGTGGGCTTCCCCTTGGAGGCAGCTGGTGAGGCGACCCTCCATCCAAACCATATGGATTGAGAGGAACAAATGGGGGCTCTCCAAGAGAATAAATCTATTCTACCAGAAGAGGAATGTAGGTCTGAGAAAACCAAGGGTGATCATGATGCAGATCCCCACTTGGTGCAGACCATGGAAACACAGCCCGGTCCTGCTCACAGTTTCAGGAGCTTGCACAACTTTGGAGTTACACCCCCACACCATAAAGCCGGAAGGACTCCAGCGCAAATACTGCTCTAGGTGTGAAGTAATTGATGTTGAGCATTGGAACTTTTGGGCCTGTTATCATCCACTCCGAGGAGAGAGCTTGAGGGGAATAAAGCTTCCATGCATTTTATGAGTGAATGAACTGAACGGCATAGTCTGGCGATGCTGTGCTGGTCTGTGCGCGGGGTTTATCTCAGTCGTCATCTTTAATCCTCCCAATGTTCTTTCGTGGATAAGGCAGCTGAATCTGCACTAGGAGCAAAGGGAGCTCAGGAGTGAGAAGAGCTGCTCTGACTTTCCCAGAAAGTCCCAGGGATCCTCCCATCGCTGGGGGTACAAGCATGTGTCACCGAGTCTGACTCTTACATGTGAGTGCTGGGGGTCCAAACTCAATTCCTCTTCCTTACCTGGCAAGCCCATTTCCTTTCTTGTTCACTCATAGTCGGATGAATATCTATGACTCTTAAAGACAGCATCCTGTCCTGAGAAGGCTCCATGTTGTATCTCCAGATCAACATGTGTTTCCGTGGCAGCCAAGGCAAGTGAGAAGGATGCTGGGAGGGTATCACGTCAGCAATTAAATGCTTGTCTGAAAATGACACTCATACCGACTAAAAGAAGTCACACAGATAAACCTAATTTCAAGATGATAGCAAAGCAAAACTTTCCCTTGTCCCAAAGGAAAGCTAAGACATTGGTAAACTGCACAGATGTCTTCTCTGTGACCCGAAACTGATAGAGAAGTAATTTAAATAACTTTGGAATTAATATATGTCCTTGACATATGCTGTACATTTCAACACTTACATTCCTCTTCCCTAACAATATTTGTGAGTACTACATTCTCTTAGCATTTTGATGAAGTAGGTAAAGTTAAGGAAAGCGTTATCATTAATCTATAAATTCATTTGGAGTACTGAATTCTTCGATTTGAAAGGGCTTAAAAACCACAAACGAATACAAGCCAGCTAATTATAGTGAAAGTGAGAGCCCACGTGCTCCTGGGTGAAGTGTGTATGTAGCAACATTAGTACAGAAATGGAAAATCCTATCCATTTGTTCCATTGTACTTACCTTTCTCAGTCCGAAAGCCTTCGGCGTCTACTGTATTTCTGTTGGCACTCCATGGTGATTTAAATCAATTAATATGTACTTACAGCAAAGTGTTGACAGTAAGTTTTTAAATTCCCATACTCCACACTTTCCAGTGTAATTGGCCATACATGAAAGAGCTAAAAGCAACGCAGACAGATATGAAGTAGGCGTTAACCCTTTGCAGAGAAGCTCCTTCCATAATACTGGGGTAGATGACTTTTTCATGGACAGAAGCCAGGCACAGACCAAGTGAGCTCTCTAGCCCAAAACTGTACCCAGAGGTCCCCCAAAACTCTGAAAAGAATTTCTCTGCAGCCCTATAGATGAAAGGTGGGCTTGGGGGAGAGGCCAGGAGAGTCTAGTGGGGACTCTTGGAATTTCATCTGATGGTGGCTACTGTCTCCATTAGTAAGTACACCAGAGGGAGATGGATGAAGATTATTTAGTCTGGGGGATGGGGAGACAGGATGGCTGGTAAAGTGCTGCATGTGTAAGTGGGAACCTGAGTTTGATCCCCAACATTCCTGGTGGTGGCACACATTTCTGATTCCAGCACTGGGGAAGAGGAGACAGGCAGAGTTCCGGGGATTTCTGGCTATACAGTCACCATAGCTTAATCAGTGAAAACCAGGTCAGTCAGAGACCATGTCTCAAAAAACACAAGCTAGATGGGGCCTGAGGAATGACCCTGAAGGCTGACCTCTGGCCTCTACAAGTGTACGTGCCAATATGCCTACACACACACACACACACACACACACACACACACACACACATAGATACACACACAGACACACACACACCAGACACACATAGATACACACACAGATACACACACACATAGACACACACACACACACACACACACACACACACACACACGCAATTGTTTAAGCTGAGGGGGTTTCGGTGACATGGCTGAATTTTCTGAACAAATTTTTTAATATAAAAACTGGCTATGTATGAATCTGTGGTTCCAAAGGTAATAAACTAAGCAAAAACAATTGCTTTATAAAAATATAAAATTTAATAAATAGTGTATATGAAGAGATAATTTTTAAATATCTGATAGCAAAATTTTAAATATTTGATAGCAAAATGTTATTATGAAATAAGAAATTGGTTTGTAAAAAGGCAGAAATGTAGATGGGCCTTGCAGAGTGGGAAGAAATTGACCCTTAGGTCACAGGGGAAAGAAAACTGGTCTTGGTGGATATGGTCTCTATGACAACCCAAGCCAGACTCTTACAGGGTACGGGATGTGGTGAAATTTCATTTCGGGTACCAGGGTTCAACAAGTGGCTGGGTAGGATTTCACTGGGCCAGGGGAGACCTGGCAACTACCAGCCATCTTCAAACTGGGACAAGGACCTGGCACTCAGAGGTGTCTGGTTGCAAAGCCGTGGCTGTTAAATTTGGGAGAAAGTAAAGTTGAGACAGCTGAGTGAGTTAGAGAACAGAGTGGGGGGTCAATGTAGCACCTGGTCCATTGGAAACTCCAACCCCACCTACAAGGAATTGTCTTCCTTTCTTCCAGACTTTCCTCACAGCCAAGCCGTAAATGCTGAGCTGGTGCATTCTAGCTCCCATCACCCTGTCTGAACATCAGTGATGTCCAGATCAATCCAGGCAGGGTTTCAGTCATAAAAGCCAGGGAAGATGTGGGAGATTGCTGACAGGGGGCAGACCATGTCAGTCTGAGCCAGTTTCCTTTTTTTTTTTTTTTTTGATCCTTAATTTTTTTATTTGTTTGTTTGTTTTTTGCTGTTGTTTGTTTGTTTGTTTTTGTATTTTTCAATTATGGGAGGTGGATAGCCCTTCTTGGGGTTTAGTAGCTCGACTGAGTTATGCTGTCCCCTGGTCCCCTTTCAGCCTGAGAATCCTTGAGTTCCAAAGCCTCATTTAGCTCTCGGAACATCTCATAGTGTTCTTGCCCATGTGTTAATATTCTCCACCCAGAGGTTGATTCTCTGGCTTAGGAGGGGAGCTTGTGCAGGTGGCAGTGGTCACTTAGTGTTCCCCGGGACAGCTCTGGTAGTCTGGGCAAGATTCCCACATTTTTCAGAAAATTTCTTTCTTTGTTCAATAGACTGTCCCAGGACACATGCAAATGTGAATCTTGAAGCTGTTCCATCCCTGGCTAGTTCTCACTGGAGGCTTCTGGTATGCTAAAAGTGAGGACAGGCCTCTAGTTCATGTCCCCCACGAAGGAGCTGTTACATATACAGTTGTAGTGGATGGTGGTACAGTCAGAGTCAACCTCAGGTGGCCCATATGGTACCACCACACCCTGTCAAAAAGTGTGCCTGTCATCCCAATGCTCTGCACAAATTCTCTAGGTAAGATGCTGAAGGCAAGCCAGGACGTCACTATCAGTGCAGGCCTTAGGGTGGGGCAGTGTAGTACAACTTCTCTCATGTTTCTGCAGGTGGCCATGGCCCAGACCTAGGCTCCAGGTGGGGACCTGCAGTTGATGCATAGGACCAATGCTTTGCCAGTTGACAGAATAGCTTGTTGAGGGACAGGAAGTATGTACACACAACAAACTTGGCCATCCTGAGAATAGGAAGCCCACAATTGTGCTGGTAGGTTTTTACAGGAAGGGACGGATGAGGAGAGGGCCCAAGGGGTAGCTAGTGCAGGGTCCAAGCACCTTTGTTACAGGGTATTACAGGAGCTGCCAGCACTTGGAATTCTTTATCCAGGCCTTCTCATTATTTCACGACACCGTCTGGAAGCTGCTGATCTCTCAGAGAATTGGATGAGAGAACTGGATGACAGTGAGCTGGACAGGTTTTTTTTTTTTTTTCTGAGACAGGGTTTCTCTGATGTAGCTTTGGTGCCTGTCCTGGATCTCACTCCATAGACTCACAGAGATCTGCCTCCCAAGTGCTAGGATTAAAGGTGTGCACCACCACCACCACCACCACCACCACCACCACCACCACCACCCGTCACTGGACAGTTTTTTGAGAACGTGGTTTCCCTAAGCCTGAAAACATCTCCTGGCTTTTGGGGAATTGACGCTGAGTCTGACTCCTCCATGGCAGCACCCAGAAAGTCAATCAGCTGCAGACTTTGTGGGAATGTATCATCGTCCCGGGAATTAAGATCCAGGCTCATAATCCAGATGTCCCCTGATTCCAATAGCCGCTTGCACTCAGGATGGTGGCAGTGGACATTTGAGTTTTTGTTTTAATCAAAATTTCACTATATAGCCCATGCTGGCCTTGAACTCATATTCCTCTTGCCTCTGGCTCCTGATTTTAGATTTTAGGTGTGTAGTTCTATGTGTGCCCTGAACTTTATAGAATGCTGCTAATATGTTAGGAAGAATCTAAATTCATCCCACACATTCTTTTATTTAAATCACATGTAATGGAGATGGAGGACCTGTCTCAACTATCCTGTGGCTATTGTGAGTACAGTAAGGAGGATGAGGGTCTGGTCATGTGTGTGATCCTGGTACGAAGTGAGGCTGAGGGTCTAGGTGTGTGCTCCAGGTGTGGGGTGAGGCTGAGAGTCTAGGTGTGTGCTCCTGGTGTGAAGTGAGGCTGAGGGTCTAGGTGTGTGCTCCTGGTGTGAAGTGAGGCTGAGGGTCTAGGTGTGTGCTACTGGTGTGAAGTGAGGCTGAGGATCTGGATATGTGCTTCTGCAGTAGAGTGAGATAGAGGGTCTGGGTATTTGCTTCTGATATGGATCGAGGCTGGGGTTCTGGCTATGAGTACAGCTTGTGCTTTCTTTACTACTGCTTTTGTCCCCAACCAGCTGGCTGATTTTCTTGTTTTTACTTTCAGATATCAGAATGGAAACCCTGAGTCGGTAAGGGGTAACTTCCTCTATGTTGGCAGTTCCAAACCCTCCAAGAAGCCCAGACCTCAGAACCAAAGGCTTATGGCTCAAGCTGTCCGGGTCAGGGACTTAAAGTGGCAGATACACAGTCAGAGCGCATTGCTCTAAGCCTTAGCTGTTAGTGATTGCACATGCTGCTTTCCCTCGTCCACGCCTCTACTGCTTGACCAAAGCTGCAAGTAGCATTGGTCTCCACTGGTGGTGGCTAATGTAAGAGCTTTCACACCCGAGTGTCAGGGACTTTGAGCTCCTAGCAGCAGCTGATAGTAGAGCCCTCAGCCCTTGGCTATTAGGATTCTTGGTCTTAGGGCTTGGTATCTGTAGCATGAATCTTAAAAGGTTTTATTAATAAAAACAAACCCAGGGCCAGGTATTGGGGTGAATGCTGGAAGATCAGAGAAACAGAATAAGCCACAGCTAACCTCACCTCGCCAATTCCTCAGCTGATCTTGTTTCCTCAAACTGGAAGCTTCTGTGTCCTCACCCAAATGGATCTCAGCTGAACTGCTGCTAAAAGCCTAAAAGCTTAAAAGGACTCTAGTTCCTGGTCCTCACACCTTATATACCTTTCTGCTTCCTGCCATCACTTCCTGGGATTAAAGGCATGAGTCACCATGCCTGGCTGTTTCCAGTGTGGCTTTGAACTCACGGAGATCTGGATGGATCTCTGCCTCTGGAATACTAGGATTAAAGGTGTGTGTGCCACCATTTTCTGGCCTCTATGTCTGTCTAGTGGCTGTTCTGTTCTCTGACCCCAGATAAGTTTATTAGGGTGCACAATATATTGGGGAACACAATATTACCACAGGTAGCTCCTTAGACTCCTCCATGTGCCAGGGCTCATAGTCTCTCATATTTTACTTAAGATTTCAACCTTCCATAGCCATGGCTTCCATCTCCTCTTAACTTCTCTCTCCCTACCCGCTCCTGCCGATGACTACCCCTGCTCTATTCAGTTTCTGCTCCAGGTCATTCTCTGAATTCTTCGCCTGTATTCTTCATGCTGTAATCACTGTTTTCCCCCTGGCAGCCATCACCACTCCCTCCTCATCATGCTGCGGCCAGCCTTCTCCATCGTGACAGAGATCACGACTAGGCCAGAAAAGACTGTCCGCTCAGGGAAGAGCTGTTTATTTGGCCCGATAGGGCAACACCTGCCATCCTCCTAGGAGGCTGTCTCCTGGCTCACACAAAAACCGAGAATAACAATAATGAGAGGGAGTGTTTGCTCGTGTGTAGCCTACAAACGTGGTGGTTGTAATTAACACCCAAACCAGCACAACTTTCAGTTTGGGGAAGTGTAATCATAGTCAAGTGTAGGTGTGCATTCCTGCCTGACAACCACAAGCTTTTTGCTGAGTCACGAAGGGCGTGGCCTTCTTGCTTTGGACCTGATTGAAGATGTCTCATTAAGGTCTGGAGCGGCCAGATGTTTGACATGGCTGCAGGTGAGGTCATGTAAAGTTCAGTGAGGCTTGCCCTCCCTGGTGAAAGTTGCCTGCACAGGTACAGGCTATGCCTGGAACATCGTCTCTCGAATCAGGACTCATCTCTCAAACATCTATGGTTTGTCACAGTGTCTTAGTCAGGGTTTCTATTGCTTTGAGGAAACACCATGACCAAAGGCAACTTGGGGAGGAGAGGGTTTGTTTGGCTCCTGCTTCTGTATCACTGTTCATCATCAAGGACAGTCAGGGCAGGAACTCAAGCAAGGCAGGAACCTGGAGGCAGGAGCTGATGTAGAGGCCATGGAGGAGTGCTGCCTACTGGCTTGCTCATCATGGCTTGCTCCGTCCACCTTCTTATAGAACCCAGGACCAACTGTTCAGGGGTGACTCCACACACAACGGGCTGGACCCTCCCATATCAGTTACTAATTAAGAAAATGCTCTATAGGTTTGCCTAAGGCCCAATCTTATGGAGGCATTTTCTGAATTGTGGTTTCCTCCTCTTCAGATGACTCTAGCTGGTGTCAAGTTGATGTAAAGTTAGCCAGCACAGGCCTAGCAAAAGGGCATGGTTTAGGAAGCTACTCACTTCATGACCACAGAGAGAGCCAGGCAAAGAAGATGTTGTATGCCATTCCCTCCCCCGAGAAAACATTGCATCTTGGAAGGAGGTTCCTTAAGACCCATATTCTAAAGGAAAAACTCAGGGAGTAAACAGCCTACTAGCTTTAGGAAGTTCCTGAAACTGACAAGATTCACTGGGCTCCTCCCTCCGTAAACTTACATGAGCACTAAGGATTATTGAGAGACACTCTCAGATCAGCTGAGCTGCCTGGAAGAGACTCAGACTATCTGTGCCTAGAGGAAAAACTGTCCAACGTTGAGCTGCCTGAAAGCAGTAGTGTGGTGGTACAAATCAACCCAAGCAGACACAAGAGGTTACCGAAAAGCAAGATTTAATACAGGGTAAGCATAATAGGGGGGGGGGGGGGGGGGGGTTGATCAATCAGGGCCGCAGAACAGACTTGGGAGCTGAACTATGACTCCTGAATGCCAGTTGAAGCAAGTATTTAAATATATAAATCACACCGGGTAGCAGTGGCACACGCTTTTAATCCCAGCACTTGGGAAGCAGAGCAGGGTGGATCTCTGTGAGTTTGAGGCCAGCCTGGTCTACAGAACGAGCTTCAGGACGGGCACCAAAACTACACAGAGAAACCCTGTTTCGAAAAATCAAATATATATATATCAAACATCTATGCTAAGCTACAGTGACAATTTTTCACCAATCGGAATTCAGAGATAAGGGGCTTCCTTTGAGTGTTTCATCATTGTCAGGTAACATATCATCCAAGCTTTTCAGCCCAACCACTGAGACTCAGTTGTGCTTTTTGTTGTTAGGAACAGCCATAATGTTTCTAGAGAACTAAAGATGCATAACAATTATTTCTATGGTTTAAGGAGGAGATGGGTCAGCTCTTGGAAGGTTCCTAGATCCCCTAGGGCTTGGGAACCTGAATTTTGTTTCACCCTACAGGTAAAATGGAGTCTGAAGTCAAAAGGGCAGCACTTAGGGCAAGGTGCTTTTGCCTGTCCCCACCAGTAGCTGTCACTCATGTTGGAGTGGGCATTTGGGGATGCAGCTGTCATTGAGACTCTGATGATATTCTTATTTTAGTTTAGGGTATGAGCAGAGAGGCAATGTGATGGGCAGAGGCAAAGGCATGAGCTAAGGGCTCAACATTGAGAAGATGCAGTGTACATTTAATGTTGGAAAACTGCTTGGATGGGATACAATAAAGACAAGTGTTGTGCAGAAGGCTTGCAGGGATCTGGTTGTATTATAATGACCACAGCTTTGGAGGTAGAAAACCTGTAGATTCATCTGTAGAGATACCAGGTGGAATAGAATATCAGTGATGTGCTGAGGTGCCAGTGCCTGAACTAGCCTTGTGAACACAGAGACAAAGAGATATTGATTGGTGGGAAGTAAGGGCCAGAGGAGGATTTGGACACTGACTTGACAGTAAGCTCAGCTTTAGAGACCAGGAACAGGAGGAAGAGGGGTGTGTAGCATGGATCTTCAAAGGTCTTATTAATAAAAAACAAACCTGGAGCCAGGTATTGGGGTGAATGCTGAAAGATCAGAGAAGCAGAACAAGCCACAGCTTCCTCACCTTGCCAGTTCCTTAGCTCATCCTGTTTCCTCAGACTGGAAGCTTCTGAGTCCTCACCCAAATGGATCTCAGCTAAACTGCTGCTAAAAGCCTAAAAGCTTAACCAGGCTCTAGTTCCTGGTCCTCACGCCTTATATACCTTTCTACTTTCTCCCATTACTTCCTGGGATTAAAGGCGTGTGTTACCATGCCTGGCTATTTCCAGTGTGGCTTTGAACTCACAGAGATCCAGATGGATCTCTGCCTCCAGAAGGCTAGGATTAAAGGTGTGAGTGCCACCATTTTCTGGCCTCTATGTCTGTCTAGTGACTGTTCTGTTCTCTGACCCCAGGTAAATTTATTAGGGTGCACAATATATTGGAGAACACAATATCACCACAGGGGTGTCTTAGTTAAGGTTCTATTGCTTCGATGAACACCATGACCAAAGAGCAAGATGGGGAGGAAAGGGTTTATTAGGCTTACACTTCAGCATTGCTGTTCATCACTGAAGGAAGTCAGGACAGGAACTTAAACAGGACGGGATCCTGGAGGCAGGAGCTGATGCAGAGGCCATGGATAGGTGCTGCTTACTGGCTTGTTTCCCCTGGCTTGCTCAGTCCACCTTCTTATAGAGCCCAGGACCAGCAGCCCAAAGATGGCACAACCCACCATTGGCTGGGCTCTCCCTCAATGATCACTAAATGAGAAAATGCCTTACAGCTGGATTTCATGGAGACATTTCCTCAGCTGAGGCTCCTTCCTCTCTGATGACTCTAGCTTGTGCCAAGTTGACACACAAACCAGCCAGTACAAGGGGATGCGATGATTCTGGCTTGGGTCATGTAGGGTTTGAGATGGTTATGAAACAACACACGAAGATGCTCAGTAGACAGTTGTGGAGTTTAACACTCAGGGAGGTAGTGTCTTAATTACTGTTCTATTGCTGGGAAGAGACATTAGTTTCAAGGCAACTCATAAAATAAAGTATTTCATTGGAGTTTGCTTACAGTTTAGAGGGTTAGTCCTTGATCATCGTGGAGGGAAGCAGACAGGCATGTCACTGGAGCAGCAGCTGAGAGCTTTACATCCTGATCTGCAGGCAGCAGGCAGAGACCAGCAAGGAGGGTGGGGAGAGGAACAGAGAGAGAGGGAGAGGGAAGGAAGGGGAAAGGGGAAGAGAGAGAGAGGGGGAGAGGGAGAGGGAGAGAGAGAGAGACTTGCATGGGCTTTTGAAACCTCAAAGCACTCCCATTGACATACCTCATCCAACAAGGCCACACCTCCTCATTCAAATAGATGAGTCTATGGGAGCCACTCTCGTTCAAACCACCACAGATAGTAAATGTGAATATTGAAAGTTGATAGCCACCAGGGTACAGATGGTAATGAGTGATCTTACCTCAGGTGATTGCTAAAGGAGAAAGACCTGGGTATGTGGAGAAGAGTGCCACCAACCACAATATAGACCACAGGCTAGAACCAGTGGAGACTGAAAGAGGAGAGATATGGAGAAAACACCAGAGGGCATCGTCAAATGGCCAAATCCAAGAAATCCAGCCTGAAACTAAGCATAGACCCATTTTTAAACATATCTACTATGGGAAATCAGGGTGAGCCAAGGGATATTAGGAACTAGTGGAGACATACAGGCTTTCCTTGTATTATTCATAAAAGAGGTATGTGAGTGTGTGTGTGT
Source organism: Peromyscus attwateri (assembly GCA_902168425.1). Lineage (NCBI taxonomy): Eukaryota > Metazoa > Chordata > Mammalia > Rodentia > Cricetidae > Peromyscus > Peromyscus attwateri. The sequence continues at coordinate 13,466 of CABHPP010142216.1, read as the reverse complement.
GTGTGTGTGTGTGTGTGTGTGTGTGTGTGTGTGGTTACTTGGGATATAGGGAAGAAAACAGGAAACTTGAGGCAGGCATTATTCCTATTCCCCTATCTTAGACATACATGGACTGTCTATTCAGCTAACATTTATTTGTAATCAATGCATGGAATATCTATTCCAGGCTAGTAGAGGATATACAAGAAGCATATGTCTACATATGTCTTCTGGATCTGGAAATCCAGCTCAGGAACTGCCAGACATATTGCTAAGTACCAGTGTGTACATAGAAAGTCAGATCTGCAAGAGGTTAGAGAAAAGAGAGGCTAATTTCACTGACAGCGTGCAACAGAAAGGTGAGGAGAACAGTGCATGGCATCCAGTTCCTTGTGCTAGAATTTTTCAGGATTAGGAGTCTTAGAAAGCTACTCTGAAGACAGAATCTTGGTCTTGTTCTCCAGCACGCCCTTGCCTGAATTCAGCAGGATAATCCTGTCTTTTCAAAAGTGCCTCTGGCTCTTCAAATCAATATTCATCCCGAGCAGGAACAATCAGTATTTGTCTTTCATTAGTCACAGATTCAACAGCTCAGAGAGAGAGAGCCAGCAGTGACTTTTCAATCACTGCTCCACTCACCGGCTTCCCCTGAGAAAGCCTCCAACTTCTTGCAGGAAGAACATGCATTATATTTAGCAACAAGTCCCTCCTTGCCCTGAAGTAAGCCAGAGACAAACGTTGAAAGCTCACCGAAAGCACCGAGAACTTGTGGGGTGTGTTACTTGGCAACTGAGATCTGAGCTGTTAAAATAAGAAATCTGCGTTACTTTACAATTTTTAAAATGCAATGCATGGTATTTTCTTTTCTAGGAGAGAGGAAATAAAAATCGCTCCAGTTTCAATTTCTCACTGGTAAAGAAATCCCAGACTAGTTAGATCAGCACTGCTCTTTTTATATTGTCATCTGAAGTGGATATTTGTGCATCTGTGGTCTCCAGGTGACTCAGCAGGTCTTGTCAGGGGCCTGGAGAGGCCAGGAGAAAGCCAAGCAAAATATCCAGACTGGAAAGAACGTTGTCAGGAAATGAGGGATGCTGTCTTGGATGTAGTGCACAGTGACATCATGGTGAGGATACAGAGAAACAGTTGCATCTGCTCCACTTCTAGAAGATTCCTTCCTCTCGAGGCCCAAACCCGCTTCTTCCCTTTGTCCCTCATACCTTTTAACTTGCCCTGACTCCGTACCCAGTGCCTGAGAAAGTATCAGTATGTCATACATACCGATAAAATGCACTTTATGGCACTAGCAAGAGTGAATAAGCTATGAAAAAAGAAGACAAAATATTTGCATAGCCTCCTGGGGAAAGTGGGGTGCAGAGTGCCTTTTCTGTTTGTTTTTTAGTAAGACCTGGTGGAATTTTTGTGTCTCTAGAACTCATGAAATTCAGGGGGTACTAGGTGGGCTGAGCACTCTGGATTCCATCAGGTTTTCTTTTCTGTCTCTGCTGTCATGACAGGGTTGCTAGAAAGGCTTGGGATACTGCAGGCACGTTCCACGATGGTGAGTCAATAGAAGGGAAATTCCTAGGGTCACATGTTCTCACCAATCCTGCTGATAACAACTATGTGCTCCGAGAAGGCTCTTTTTTTGAAGGCTTAGAAGATGCAGAAGGTAAATGACCATGTGGCGACTTTCCTATTACAATGGAAGGCTTTGTTGTTGTGTTCTCCATTGTATCTGCAACTATCAAGGAGTCAGGGTACATAATGGGTAGGGAATAAATATCTGTTGAATACATCGCTTACAGAATGTCCTATGTATGCACAGTGTGAAAGTGAATTGTTTTGGCTGATATCGTTGGAGATTACATTCTGACTCAAGTTACTTGACTATTTTTCTAGACAAAGATCTCAGAATATGGCTATTTGTATTTCATAAATTCTGTAACACTGAATGCTTTCTTACCTGTTATCTGTTGGACAAAAATGTTAGCCTTTCACCTAAAAGCTACAGACCCAAGAATGCAGGTTTTCTTAGGCTTCTTCCATTCGGAATACTCAATGGCTCTTACAAAGACACGTTTATTGACCCGTTGGTTCTATGGGGGAAGCTATAAGACATTCTGAAAGAATTAAATCAGCTTCTTTTTGGTGATTGTTCAGAGCATCACTAAGTAGGGAGAAATGTTAATTGCTGGACTCCGAAAAGTTGTAGTGATTATCTGTTCAGACAATTCATAAACCCTTGATTAATCACCGAATGGGTATGGGCTAGCACTATCACAAGTGGAATTTGGAATGCAGTTGAGAGGACAGACAGAAATCTGTGACTGGTAATTACAAATTATGGGAAATGGTGTGAAAGATTGGGGACTCAGTCACCAGGAAGAAACACTAGCCAGGCTGAAGTGGAAGGTAGGGCTTTTGTGATGGGAAGTCAGGCAAATTCTTCCTGTCCGAATCTCCTCTGGAAGACCAGAGGGGGCCATGTGTATGTAGGACAAAGGGGCAAACATTTCAAGCAGAGGACAGGGACATGGCACCAGCCAATGAGTCACAACTCCAGAGCATTTCCACTTACAGAAGAAATGATATGGAATTTAGGATTTGCTTAAAATAATTCGGGAGAGACAAGGGGTTACAGATAAACCAGACCGTCTGCACAATGACTGCTGAAGCTAGGATGGTCCGTAAAGATGAGTTACATCTTGTTCTGTAGTGTAGGTTTGTAATTTTATATAAGAAAATGCTTAGAAAAGACTTTTTGTTGGCATGGTCTTTGCCTAGTTTCGTTTGGGAGCCATGACCCCTTTTTACCATTCGCTAACTTAGCAATGTTGGAACTGGTGTTCTGAGGAGCATGGTGTTTGAAACATGTGGAAGCGGGGCCAGTTATGCTGATACTCTCGGTATAGAATCATCTCTGAGCTAGAAATGAAGGATTTTATGTTTGGGGTTTTGATATTTTATTTATTTATATTTTAATAGGATCTTGGCTAGGTAGCTCAGTTTTACCTCAAATGTATGATTTTCTTGTCCCATTCCTCTAAGCTCTGGGATTCTAGATTTCATGCATTTTTATGAAATGATAGAAATAGAGTATTTTAGGAAGTATGACCACATTCAATAAGAAAACACTCTCAAAGTATAATTTATATAATAAAATTCATGTATTTTAAATATATACATTCATAACACCTTGGTGCTCTACCCTGAGCAACAATAGAATATTCAACCTCTTTAGAATTTTCAGTATATCACTTATAGTCAGTTATCTCCATTCCTTGAGTTAGAAAACTGCTAAACTGACTTTTTTTTTATTATAGATTACATTTGCCTGTTCTGAAATCACGGTGTTGAGGCCTTTTACTCAAACTATTGATACGGTTCATCCCTGTGATGATGTATATTGGTACAGTATCCAGTAGCTCTCATGTTATGTAATAAATGCAACTCATGTGTCTATTTGTTGGGCATGATTGGGTTTTTTTCTGGATTTGGTCTACTGTGAACAACAAGGCTGTGTACCACATTCATATGCAAGTCTTTTTTTGTACACAAGTGTGTTTTATCTTAAGTAAATAGCTGGGTAGTATGTTAAGGTTGTTTGATCTTTGTAGAAACTGCCAAGGTGCTTTTCAAAGTATTGGAACCATGTTGTATCCTCACAAGCAGTGCATAAGGACTATATCTCCACATCCATACATTGAATATGGTATATTTAATATAGCCATTTTTGAAATTACAGCCAGTGTAGTGGGTACAAAATAATATCACAACATAGTTTTAACTTACACTTTCTGAACAAATGTTGAACACTTGGAGGACTATATATTCTGAAAAGTTTATTGAAGTCACTGTGAGTCATGTGCCTATGATCCCAGCACGGGAGGGGGGGGGGTGTAGCAAGTTCTAGGCCAGCCTGAGCTACAAGGCAAAAACAAAAACAGAAATTTATGGGAATCTTTTTCCCTCTTATATATGTTACATTGTTTGTTATGTTGAGATGAAAAGTACTTCATGCATTCTGGATGTACTTCTTTATGATGTTTTAAGATAGTGAAAGGATTTAATTGTTTTTTAATATGATTTTTAATGCTTTTTCCTGCCTTAATCTAATAAATCTTTACCTATCACATGCAATAACATACTTTTGTACTCTCTATTCTACCACCCTGCTGGCTGTAACTGCATAAGAAGTCTAAAGTCAAGTTCTGAAAATTGTCTTTATAAATATGAAAGTCCCTCCCCTAATCCCTCCTGTTTCTATATGCTTTTAAGAATCAGCTTGTCACTTTCTTTTTTAAAAAATGGTCTGCCCGGTATGTGACTTATACCCCATTTTCAAAATTTTCCCTCGCAATGCTATAGTGTTATATGTGAAAGTTTGGATGACGTTTATTAAATTTATACTTGGATTTTAGGTCTTTTGAGAACACTGTACAAGTATCCTTTTGACATTTTATTTTCCCAGACATAATGTCATGCTTGTAATTCCACCATTCAAAAGGCAGAGACAGCTGAGAGTCCACAGCTATGTGATGAGATTGTCTCAAACAAACCAACGTTCAATTTTGTCTTCAGAAGGAAATTTGTGATTATTATATTGAGATTAGAGAATATGCTCACAAATCCAAATATTATATTACTACCAGCTTCATGAATGAACGCTTACCCGCACCCCAGGCAAAACTGAGTCTCTTACAGCTGGCGACAACAAAGCCCCCAGATATGAAGTCACCTGAATTAAGCTCTGCCATGCACACAGCGCTTCCTGCTCTCCTGACCACTCCTGTCCTCCTAGAACTTCAGATGGCTCCAGAGTTTTGCACTGCTCCCAAGTGGGAACAAAACAGTCTGAGAGGGATGCAAAGCTTGGACAGTTGGGAAGAAAGAGGGAGAGTCCTTTGCAGGATGGGCCTGAGCGTGCACCTCTATAGTTCCTGGAACCTTTTTTGCATACATATGCAAATGTAGCCTTTTATTTTTAATTTGTCATAGCATGAAATGGGAAAAGGGAGCATTGGCATAAAATAGATGAATAGGAATGTTGAGATGGATCAATGGGCAAGGGCATTGTTGCCAAAATGACCAACCTAAATTCAATCTCCAGGACCTACACGGTGGAGAAAGAGAGGCAACTCCTGCAAGTTGTCCTTTGACCTCTACACATGCACCATGGCATGTTCTCCACCCCTGTAAGTAAATAAATGTAATGTACTGTATCCTCTAAAAATTAAAAATAAGACAGGTATCTACTGTGTGCCTGCCAGGGGCTTACACATCTGATTTCTTTTCATCTCTGCTATAAACCCATGAGGGTACAGCAGGAATTTTGAGATAAGAATTATTATCTTCCCTTTGCAAGTGAAAAACTAAGCTTTAAAGAGATTACATAAAGCACTAAAGGTTTTTAAGTGTCTGGCTCTTAAACTCTTCGTCCTCCATAAAGGAAAGTATCTAGATGAGAAACCAGTGAATGTTCAAAAAGAATGTGAAAAAGAGCATAGGATGCCAGAGAATGTGGGGCATTCAGAACTCACTCTTGGGCCTCTGGATTTGCTTGGCTTTTCTTTTCTCTTCTCGTCTTCAAGGGGCCTGACAGGTCACGGATGAAACCATACTTCTAGTTTATGGCTAGGGTGTTTGCATAGATTTCATGTTTCTTTTCAGTGACTATACTAAAGTCAAATCTTGTTCCTAAAGTGCTTGGCCATGCTAGATCCATGGTAGATGCTGAGGAGGAAGTTATAACACAAGTCCCACCCTCAGGAAGCTTTGTCTTTAGATATGGGACAAAATGGATACCCAGGGAGATCACCCTAGGTACTTACTGACAACACACAGGTAGTGCCATATGGACACACAGAAATTCATGTAACAGGAACTGGAGGGCACTGAGAGTGTGAGTGAGTACCTGGACTTTGACTGGTAGGTAGGGTTCAGGTAGGCGAGTGGTTGTATTTCTTGACCGGAAATGATGTAATGAGGGTAAAAATATATGTCCTTTGTTGGAACAAGCAAAGAAGGGCACATGGCTGGAGAACTGCCCGATCTGTGTAGCTGAGCCTGAGGTCTGGAGATAGACTTTGAGATTCTGGCCACTTAACTAATCAACACACACACACACACACACACACACACACACACACACACCCTCTTATACACACACAAGCATAATACCCATTTCTCATGTGATGATCAACAGTGATGTTGATCATCCAGTGTGGCAGAGAAGACCTGTGGTGCCCACAGAGGCTTACTAGTGAGACTTTCCTCAAGGTCAGAGAATCTGAGCTTGCTCGACCCAGCACAGCTGCATAATAGGATGATTTGGCCAGGGGCATGTTTATCATGTGTTTGGAAGAGTCTACACTTGGCTTTACGGTGTGCTTTGATCTTGCAACGAGGTGGTCTTTTGCCTCTCCCCTTGGCATATTATAAAAAGCCCTTTTGAATAAAGCTCTGGGCAGCTGGGTATTGACCCAGGGCCCTCCCAAATCTGTTCTATGTCTCTGTCTTTCTTATAGTCTCTTTCTATATTTCTACCTCATATTTCCTCATTCCTCTGTCCTCCACCCAAGAACCCTTCAAAAGGTGGGAGCAGGTTGGAGCTGGACTTTGGCAGGCTCCCACAAAGACCCAGGGAGTCAGAGCATGAAAACGCTATTGTGCCATCTTTACAAAGCAAACATGGATTCAAGTTCCTGCTGCAGTCAGTAGTAAATGTGTGCATGTCTGGAGAAGGTGATTCACTCCACTGTCTTTTTTTGTCTGTAACCATCTTTCCTTTCCCCCCATGTCTTCCTTAGCTAGGTTAATCCTTTCATTTGGCCCTTGGCCCTTCTGCATTCCTTCTGGTTTGTTACTAGAGTTCATGACAGATCTTCCTCCTTTCATTCCATCAAATATTTGTCTTTGAGGGAAGAGGTGGATAAATCTTCCTGTCCCACTGTTACTATTGTAGAGATAAAGGGCTTTGCTTTTTCCTCTCTACTTAAATTGAGAAAGAACTCTTTGCCTAAGTTTTTTTTTTTTTCACAGTGCTAGGCTGGTAGTGTAGCAAGTGACACACTAGGGTATGAGTATGTACAGTCTTTAGCCTGAGAATCTGGAAATCTTAACTCAAATTGTGCCATCTACTAAAACAAATGCTTGCTCCTCAATATTAAATAACATACTTCAAATGGGAAAACCAACCCAAAGGGGAAGAAAAGACTCATAAAAGGAATGATGCGAAGGAAGATTGTCTTATTTCATAATACAGATCATGACCTTATCCATCCATCCATATCTATCTATCTATCTATCTATCTATCTATCTATCTATCTATCTATTATTTATTTATTTATAGACAGGGTCTGTCTTTGGGTTGCTTTTGCTGTGAAGAGACAACGTGACTAAGTCACCTTACAAGAGAAAGCATTTAATTGGGAGCTTGCTTACAGTCTCAGAGGATTAGACTATGATCATCGTGGTGGGGAGCATGGGGGCAGGCAGGCAGGGTGCTGGAGCAGTAGCAGAGAGTTTATATCTGATCGTCAAGATGGAGGCAGAGAGAGAGAAAGAGAGAGAGAGTAAGAACCTGACATAGGCTTTTGAAACCTCAAAGCCCACCCCCAGGGACACACCTCCTCCAGAAAGGCCACACCTCCTGATCTTTCCTAAACAGTTCCACCAATAGGGGACCAAACATTCAAATACACGCACCTATGAGGGCCATTCTCATTCCAGCCACCACAGGGTCTTACCAGCCAGCTTAGTCTAACCTTGACCATACAATCCTCCTGCCTTCACTTCTAGAGTGCTGGGATTACAGGCTTGTGCCACACCTGGCATTGCTTTAAAATGAAACAGAAAAAAAAAAAAGGTAAGTTCCAGTGCTTTATTTAAAAATCCATGGTAGCCAGGCATGGTGGTACACGCCTTTAATCCCAGCATTTGGGAAGCCGAGACAGGAGGATCTCTATGAGTTTGAGGCCAACCTGGTCTACATAGCAGGACAGTCAGGACTACACAGAGAAACCCTGTTTCAAAAAGCCAAAATAGATAACTAAGTAAGGCCATGGCACATAGTGAGCACAGACACATCATTTACAGGTGGTGGGGGGAGGGGTGCTACAGGAGTGCACAGCCAGCAGCTGAGTGGCAAAGGACACTGAGGCTCTGCTCTGCCCTCTCACCACCTGCCTGCCCCACCGCGTTCACATTCCGACCATCTGAGATACACCATGGACATGGTGAGATGAAGCACCCAGGGAGAGAGCTACACATGCTGCCAGTGGAGAAGAGCCTGAGCACTCTCTGCATTTTTATGAGCTGCCAAGCTTTGCCACTGGCTGGTGTTTACATTAACGGAGGAATGTGATTTTAATATTTAGCTCATGCTGCCGGAATATGCACTTAAATAAGAGAAAGGCAGGCTCCGGTATGATTTGTCAGTGTCAAATTTTGCATAATATATACATGCACATACAGACAGACAGACAGACACACACATATACACACACACACACATGCATGCATAGGGGAGGGGTGGGGTGGGGGACAACAAACACTCTTAATGTTTTCCAGTTTAAATGACTGAGAGTCCTGAGTTAAACGCAAAGAACAACACATATCTATCGAGCAGAAGGAGAGGATCTAGAGGGTGGCAGTGTTTACAGCTACAAAGGATGCCCAGTGTGCACGGGCCATTTGTGGACACTGATGGAGATGGAAGTACCACACGGACAGCTGCAGCATCAAAGAATCCCAGTGACCTAGATTCAGCCATAGATCATGAACTGCTCAGGCCCATGTGGCTAGCTCTGTACCACCCGTCTGCCCGCAGTTCTTCGGGCTGGCTGGCAAACGGCGCTGACCCATTTCACCATGACAACCTGGGCTGCTCCTCCTAAAGGCTGTGAGTGGGGAAGCGCTCCCTGTCAGCATTTTAAAGATTCCAAAATTAAGTTTACGCAGAGTTTTTAAAATGTGCGTTTGGAAAAATCCGACTAAAACAGCTATTCTTTGACAGTGTTGGGAGAGCTGGAGAAGGCTGAGAACAAGCGAGAATTAGTCTTTTCCAAGTTCTATGCTATCAGCAAAAATGACCCATTTCGTGTCTCGTTCAGCCAATGGTGTCATGATAAGCATGCTCCGAACCAAAATGAAATGGTAGTTCTCTCTTTGAGAACGCGCAGGCTAAAAGGCTAAGGGATTGTCTCCCCGGCTACACGTATTCTGATCTTTTAAAACAGAAAATATAGAATCGAATAATTTCACAATAAGTAAATGGAAAGGTTTAAAGTGGATTTATTACAGCCTTGGCTCAGTCTTAATGTGTGCAGAATTGAGTTTCACTGGAGCACTGGAATAGTGTGCCCCTTGGGGGGGGAAATGGGTCTGTGCTTTGGTAAAGGAATTCCATTTAGGGAAAGCAATTTAGGAAAATCAGGCCCTGGTATGTGCATGTGATCACATTAAAATGCAACCTCTGCTTGTCTGATGGAAACCACAGCTCAGAAGTGAACGCATTTGCAGGCCTTTGTGCTGAATGCTACACACCACTCTGGGCATCATTTTCTGTTGTTTAGTTAGTTCGGGAAGTTAAATCTGAAAACCTCCTGAACCTTTCTGTTTCCAGCACAGGGAAAGAAGTCACAACAGGCTAAAGAATGGCTGAGGGGTGTATCTTAGCCCTGGGCCAGAAGAGTATTTACCCAGAGAAAATAGATTAATGCAAGAGTTTTGTTTGTTTTGGTAATGGTCTCACTTTGTAATTCAGGGGTGCTGGTTAGGCTTTTTGTTTTGTTTTTGTCAACTTGATGCAAGATAAGGGGTTCCTGGGAAAAGGAAGCCTTATCTGAGGAAAACGCTAGACTGTCCTCTAGGCAAGCCTGTGGAGACATTTTCCTGATGAGTGATTGATTTGAGAGGACCTTACCCACGGTAGGCAGTGCCATCCCTGGGCAAGCAGTCCTAGGTTGTATGAATAACAAGCCAAGCAAGCCACGGAGAATAAGCCAGCAAGCGGTGTTTCTCCATGGCTTCTGTTTGAGTTCCTGCGCTGACTTCCCTCGGTGTGAGACTCAGGGCAGGACAGTAAGCTAAATAAATCCTCTCTTCCCTGAGTCGCTTTCAGTTGTGGTGTTTGATTACAGCAGCCCAAAGCATCTGGGGACCAGGTCAGTCTTGCGCATGCTACATACACTTTGGGGTGTGGGGTGTGGGTTGAAAAAAGCAAAAGTTTAGGAATCAACACAAGGCAATGTATGAAAAAACCTACAAGCAAAACAATAGCACAGCTTGGAAAAACAGATCATTTGTTTTCTTCTTTAATGGCAGAGATTCCAGCAATGCTCCCTCTCTTTATCTCTTATTCAGCATTTTTCTTCAGATCCTGAAAAAGTTTTCTAAAGATTTTCTTTCTTCCTGAAGCCTTCTGTCCAAATCCCCACCTCTCAAGGTCACCTAGGACCAATCTCTACCATGCGTCCAAAGATTGACTTCCTTTTGGAGAAACTTCTAGCTCTGTGTTCAGCTGTGCCTGCTGTTTTTCACCCCGGGGGCTCCTTGTCAGTCAATGGCTTATTAGGTTATCTAAGTACTTGATATCTTGTTGCAAATTGATCGGTATTTCAAAAACAATAAACATGGAAATCTGTCATTTAACTCTCAAAACAATTGAATGTGAAAATGCATCACAAAGATAGATGTTTTTTCATGACAAAAAAAATGAAATTATAAACTGAAGAACCATACACTCTCACATACTTGTCTTCTGTCTTCCTGATCTAATTACAAATAGTGCCCGCTTTGGGTCCTCATTTCAGTGGTAAATTGCCTGTCTTCAGAATCATCTCCTCTGGTGTCTGCAGTTCAGTTGGCTTGTGATGCCGTTTTCTCAGAGTTGGCTCTGTTTAGGAAACTGAGCTACCGCCAGAAGCTCAGCCACTTTCCCACGTATGATTAAGGTAGAAGTGAATTGATCATAGGAGTGAATTGAGGATATCACAGCCCAAACTGGAAGTAGCAAAGGCCCGGCCGGATTGCTGTCTTGTTCTCTCCAGAGTAATTTTCTGTACTCTGCTCTCATCAGCTCTGTGTTTCCCTCCAGACTCAGCGTCCTGGATCTCCACAGTGGTCACTCTCTGCTGTTTCTTTCCCAGGGGACACATAAACATGTTCTCTGATCCTATTCTCGCTCCAACACACGAATAATTAACAAGAGCTTAAAATTTAGGTTTGTGGGGTTTCTTTCTTTCTTTCTTTCTTTCTTTCTTTCTTTCTTTCTTTCTTTCTTTCTTATTTCTCCTCCTCCTCCTCCTCTTCCTCCTCCTTCTTTAATAGTTCTTTGGAAATTTAAAAGATAAGAGGAATTGCAGAACAAAGATAAGACTTTCTGGTTGACTTTCTCATGCACGACGTCCCTAAAGTCACTTGAAGTTCCAAACTATGGTCACACCGATGACTCTAGTCCAAGTCAGTAGGTCACCACACAAAAGCCCTAAGTCCCTGAGAGGGCCTGGTAGGGGATGGCAGAAGAAGGAGGAAGAAACGAGAAGCAGCAGCGAAAGGATTCAGGATGCATTGTAGATGTGCATGAAATTGTCAAAGAACAAATTCATTCAATTAAAAAAGGAAGAAAAATAACATTCTACCATTGCTTATTTGGAAAACAAGAAATATTCATGGTCGTTTCAATGCTTGGTCTTTTGCTAGAAAAGGACAATGTGTGTAGGTCACTTAGGTCACTTCCTTAATTGAATGTCTTCCAATGGCAATCTAATTGTATGATAATTACTTTTATTGTATGAGGAATAAAGCCTCGTGATATGAATAATTCCTTTGGAATTTATTATCTCCTATAGAAATTTTCAAAAATACATAATAGGTTATTTTCTCAGATCACTCAAGATCTTTCTGATGAATGTGATAATTTAAATCACCACTTATTTATCAACTTTTGTGGTTTGCTTTGCAAAGATACTCAGTGGCCAGTGTGAATATTGTCTCTGGGCAGGTTTTTATATTTCCAGGTTTGAAGTTATGCTCAACTTTAATGGAGTTCACTGTCTAGACATGTGCTGTCTTGTGGACTGAATCATCTTTGTGATTTGTCCGTGGTTGCACTCAAGCTTAGAACTACAAGGCATTTAGTGATGCAAATGACCAGCTGGTTTTGGAAATACCAACGCATCCACTGATGGGAAAGAATCACTAGTCTTGACCTGCAAAACTGTGGAGTTAGCTTGAGAAGTTTTACATTTTCCCTGCTGCTAGAGATTAACCCCAGGACTTTGAGCACTTGACCACTGAACTGTATTCCTAGATATCTTTTTACTCTTATTATTTTCAGACAGGGTCTCACTAAGTTGCCCAGGCTTGTCTTGAAGTCACTCTGTAGCCCAGGCTGGCCTCAAACTTGTGATAAGTCTTCCTCAGTCTCCAAGTAGCTGGGGTGACAAGCCTGTGTCACCAGACCCAGGTGAGAATATTTAGTATTCGTGTATACAGGATTCATGTGAGTACTGTGTTTAGGTAAAAAGTTGTTGTCCTAGGGTTTCTATGGTAAAACACCACAACCAAAAGCAACCTGGGGAGCAAAGGATTTATTTAGCTTACGTGTCCTGATCACGGTCCATCATGAAGGGAAGTCAGGGCAGAAACTCAAGGCAGGAACTAAAACAGAAGCCATGGAGGAATACTGCTTGCTGGCTTGCTCCGACTGCTTTCTTGTGTGACATAGGAGCACCTCCCTAAGGGTGACACTATCCAGAGTGGCCCAGGACTTCCACATCAACGATCAATCAAGAAAATGCACCTACAGTCTTGTCTATAGGTCACTTGATGCCTCCCCTTCCCAGATGACACCCCAGCTTGCCTCAAGTTTACAAATCCTAACCAGGACGGTTGTCTTCTTTCACTTGCGATTTTGATAAGAAATAGCTTGCTGCATGTGTTATTCATATCCTATAGGGTTATCTTAGTGATAGATGTGGTGGTTTGAATGAAGATGCCCCCATGGGTTCATATATTTGAGTGCTTCATCGCCAACTGGTGGAACTGCGAGGGAAGGATTAGGAGGGGGGTCGGAGGAGGTAAGTCACTGGACTTGTGCTTTGAGGCTTCAAAACCCTATTCTGTTTCCAGTCAGCAATCTTTGCCTTGCTCTTGTGGGTGGAAGCTCCTATCTCTAGTGCCATGCTTGCCTGCCTGCCTGCCGCCATGCTATCTGCTACAGTGGCCCTGGCTGGACTCATCTTCTGAAACTGTAAGCCACCAATAAACTCTTCTGTAAGCTGCCTTGGTCATGGTGCTTTGTCATAGAAGTAGAAAAGTAACTAGTACAATAGACTAAATGGTTTTACTTTGCTCTTAAAAATTATATTTTTCCTCAGGTATGTTTTCTCCTTAAAATATATTTTTTTAATTTAATTGTTCTTCAGGTAGAGTCTCATGTAGCTGAATCAATACTACCTCCCATTCCCCAAAGAGCATC
>CABHPP010142215.1:0-27083 GCA_902168425.1 Peromyscus attwateri | reverse complement strand
GCAGTGTGTCTGTAACCCCTGCAGTGTGTCTGTAACCCCTGCAGTGTGTCTGTAACCCAGCAGTGTGTCTGTAACCCCTGCAGTGTGTCTGTAACCCCTGCAGTGTGCATCTGTAACCCCAGTAGTGTGCATCTGTAACCCCAGTAGTGTGCGTCTGTAACCCCAGTAGTGTGCGTCTGTAACCCCAGCAGTGTGCATCTGTAACCCAGCAGTGTGCATCTGTAACCCCAGTAGTGTGTCTGTAACCCCAGCAGTGTGTCTGTAACCCCTGCAGTGTGTGTCTGTAACCCCTGCAGTGTGCGTCTGTAACCCCTGCAGTGTGCATCTGTAACCCCAGTACTGGAGAGCAGAGATGGGCTGAGACGGTGAACTCCAGGCTCAGCGAGAGAGTCTGTGTCAAAAAACAAATAAGTAAATTAATTAATTAAATAATGTGGGAAGCAATAGAGGGAGACACCTGACACTGGCCTCTTGTGTTCATACACGCATGCATGGGTGATCAAACCTACACATGTGTGCACACAGATCCCCCGCCATACACACATGCACACGCAAAGAAAATAGAATAGAAAATAGAAGAAATGGAGAAACTCTGTACCACACAGGTGGTCAAGAGGGCTGGGAAAATGAAGTGCCCAGAGCTGGAGCAAGGGAGGATCCAGCCTTGTGAGAACCCTGACACCTCCAGCTCTGCGGCTTCTAGCAAGAAGTGACAGCGTCGTCCACTGATGCTGTGACACACAGCCAGGTCGAACATGTCCTCCTCATACAGCAAGCTGGAACTTGGCGTTTTCAGAGTCAGTCCCTAGAGTGGGTGTAGCCGCAGGCATCTTCCTTTGTAAATAGGAGGGTTTATTGTTGTTGGTCTTTTGTCTTTGTCCAGAACCTGTTGGGGTGGGGGAACAGGGATCGACTCAGGGGAGCGTTCCCAGCAGAGAATGCCCGAGCGGAGGCCCGGCAGGACGGAGGTCCAGGATCCTTTGGGAAACTATCTCTGGGAGCGAGAAGCAGGCAGGGAAAGGATCAGATGGACTCTCGGAGTGTGCAGATGAGCTTGCGTGTAGCTAAGGGGAACAAAGGACCACTCACCTTCTACTCCTGTCCCCACAGGACATGCGGAAGCACGTGACCATGACCCTGCTGGACACAGAGCAATCGTATGTGGAGTCACTGCGCACCCTAATGCAGGTGAGGCCCATGGCCTAGGCCTGAGAGCAACATTCCAAGTGTGGGCAGCAGACATGTGGGATTACCCATGTGGACAGGGATTGAGACCAAAGAGTTTATAACACCTACATGTGGAGAACCCTGACGTGGCCACCCTGAACGAAGAGGTCACCCCCTGCAGGGTAGGTGAGGATAGAGGGTCCCAGACAGTGCAGGAGTCTCCACCCCATTGTTTCCATGTTCCCTCAGCAGCCCTGGACCCCAGTTTTGATCCTTGATAGTGCCTTTTCTGTGACCAGAATTAAATACTGAATGTCTACTGTGGGCAAGCCATGGTCCAGGTACAGGAAGCCCAAGGATGAGGGAAAGAAGAACCCTGCTGAGTATATGGGACACTCTAGAGCAGTAGTTCTCAACCTGTGGGTCTCGACCCCTTTGGGGGTCACATATCTGATATCCTGCATATTAGATATTTGCATTAAGATTCATAACAGCAGCAAAATTACAGTTATGAAATAACAATGAAAATAATTTTATGATTGGGGGTCACCAGAGCATGAATTAAAGAGTCGCAGCATTGGGAAGGTTGAGAACCACTGCTCTAGAGGCATGGAAGATGCTGGACCAGTGTGCCAGCAGGGAAGGCTCCCTAGGTCTTGGGCGATGTTGCAGGAGCCAGCAGGGGTCATGCCATGGGGTCCTTGAACTCCAGGAGAAGGATTTGGATCACAGTAGGGTTCCTGGAGATTCATCAGAGGGTTTTGAGCCAGGTATGTGCTTTGAGAAGTCTGTGTGCCTGCTGGAAAGGTGAGTGGCAGGAGAGGAGGCCACGCCAGGGCCACAGAGTTCCAGAAAGGGTACCAGCTGTAGGAGGGACAGAGGGGGGCAGACACTTAGGAGGTGAGCTACTCAGGTCAGGTGGTTTCCAGGGATTGCAGGGTGGGCATGAGGTGGGAAGTCAGGTCTATGCCTAGGCCCCTGGCCTGGGAGAGGTAGAGAACAGAGGACGGATGGGTGTATCTGTGACAGGATGGTAAACTGAGGCTCAGCTCTGTGTGTACTGCAGAGGCCCAGAACCCGGGTGTGCATGCTGAAATGGAGCTCACAAGCACAATTAAAGATGAGCTTATTCAAGCCACCACAGCTCAGGGTGAAGTAGAACCCAGGAAATAAATATCTAGAAACGATCGACCGTCTTTCTTCCTTCCCTCTCCCGATTCCACAGATCTGTACAGAGCCCTTCTGTAGACCAAACACTATTCTCAGGGCAGGGCAGGGCAGGGCAGGGCAGGGCAGGGCAGGGGCTGCCATTCAGCAGAGAGCCCGAGGGACAGGAATCTGTTCCCTGGAGCTCATGGGCTGTTCAGGAGAGTAGCAGTCACCAGCCAGAGAAGTCACATCTGATGACAGATGGTGATACAGAATTCAAGGGTGTGTACACATGTATGGGTAGTCCTCCACTTGAAAGGGAGGGTGATTCCGCCCCACACTGCAACACTGGTGAACCTCGAGGACACTGTGCTAATCGAAACAAGGCACTCACCTAACAACCGGTGCTGGATGGTATGCATTCCAAGGTGCTTGGAGTCGTCAGGCTTTCGGGGATAGAAAGTGGGATGGTAGGTGGTAGCAGTGTCCAAGGGAGGCTGGGGCTGGGGAAGCGGGGTATGGGGTGATAGTGTCCAGTGGTCCAGAGCTTCCAGCTGGGAGAGGAAGTGGGTGTTTACACAACAGTGTGAATGTGTGTATACTAATCTGTGCATTTAAAACTGATTAAAGTGGAGCCAGCTCAAAAGAGTGGGTATCTAGCATGCAAGAAGCCCTGGGTTTGATCCCACAGCACTGCATAAACCAGGTGTGGTGGCTCACACCTGTGATCCCAGCACTCAGGAGGCAGAGGCAAGAAAATCAAAATACAAGGTCATCTTTGACTAATAGATAGTTCAAGGGTAACCTAGAATTCATGAGAAACTATTTAAAAAAGCAAATGAAAGAAACTGGTTAAAGTGACCAATTTTAATCTTTTGTCTGTTTCACTACAAAAAATACATTGTCTCTGTTTTTATAAAAAATGTCCATAGATAAAAGAGCATAGGATGAATACTTCCCTGTGTGGGCTCGGGGAAGGTGACTCTGGGTTTGGAGTGTCCAGCAGAGACCTGAAAGGGTGGGTAGGATTTCAACAGAGAGCCCATTGAGGGGGACAGGCCGAGCACACAACACAAGCAAAGACCAGGACAGTGGAGGAACCTGGAGCAGAGAGGAGACCAGAAGTGCCCGGTGTGGCTGCCGAGGAGAGGGCAGGAGGCCAGGCAAGGGCTGGGGTCTCCTGTGGGCACAAGAAAACCTGAGGAGGGATTCCCAAGATGTCAGACAGGAAGAGTAGCCACAGCAAGGGCCCATGGCCATCCCCTAGTTAAGAGCTAGTGGCTGTATGGACAGACAGCCCTGGCTTTGAGTCACTTGTCTCCTTCGGGGCGACAGGAGTTAGATCACTTCACTTCTCTAGTCCTTAGTTTCACCTGTAAAATGAAGTTGTTCATGTGTCCTCTCAGAGTGAAGAGAAAGATGGTGTCTCTTCTCGTGTCTGTGGGCAGAGAGGAGAGCGGAGGAACACAGAGCAGGCAGGCCTGGCGTCTGAGTCTGCTGGGCCCTGTGAGGCAAGCAGGGCTGGAGATGAAGACACCAAACTGAGGTTTCTGGGTGGGAGGGGAGAGGGAGAGGTGAACAGGAGATTATCACTTGAACCCAAGGCATGGGGGTGCCGTAGCCTGGGCATATGGATGGAAGACGGGTCCCTCCAGGGTTCTGAAGCATGACTCTGCTGCTCACACATGGCCACACTTCTTGGTCGGCTGTGTAAGCTGGAGCAGATCGTGGGTGCACTTGTGCCTCACCTGCCCTGGCTGTAGAGTGGAGATCATAATAGCCCTTGTCCCACATGCATATCTCAGATGCACGCAGCATCTCACATATTGCCTGCGCATGTGTTGGCGTGTGTGTGTGTGTGCGTGTGTGCGTGCGTGCGTGCGTGTGTGTGTGTGTGTGTGTGTGTGCAGTTGCCTCAACCTTTGTAAGCCTTGTGAGGGAGAAATTATGAGCTGCTTTGAATGAGGGACCAAAGACGCAGAAGTTCAGAAACAGACGCTGACGCAGAGATAGGCAGTAGCTCTGTGACCACTGCCACGCAAAGTGGGTTGGTAGGATTCCTGCAAGAGCAGGATTTAAATTACAGTGGTAAGGCCACATGTGGCGGCACCTGCCTGTCATCTTAGTATTTTGGAGGTAGAGGCAGAGTGGGGAGTTTAGGACTAGGCTGGATGCAAAGCAAGACCCTGTCTCCAACACAGAAAACAGGGCTAAACAAGCCAGGTGTGGTGGTGTGTGCCCGTGACCTCAGCACTTGAGTGGGAGACGAGAGGACCAGGTGTTCAGGACCAGGCTTGACTACTTAGTCAGTTCAGATTAAAAACAAAATAATAGAAAGGAGTCACATACCAAGGCCAGCAGCCGGGAGGTGGGGTTCGAACCCCGGCCCTAAGTCTATATCCTTTCCTGGTGTCACCTCATCCTTGAGTCCTGTCTTGGGCCCCAATATTTTCAGCTAAGAAGCAGCCTGTTCCTGAGCAGTTTTCCTCCCCTTGGCCCCAGCACCCCCTACTCTCCTGTCTCCAGAGTCCTTACTCCCTTCTGGCATACTGTATAATAGCTCATTTATTTCTTACACTGGGTGACTGCCCTCTGCTCAACTTCCAGCTCAGGGGTGGGGCTTCGTGGCTTCCAGGCTTTGGGCTGATACACCTTGAGGGGAAGTGGGTGTTAGCAGGGGTTGTATCGATTTTCAGGCTTTTATCTGCTATTCCTTGCTCCCACCGTGTGCCTGCTCCTTTGCAGGGTGACCCAGAGGTGAATGGTGTCACTCTGCTCCATAACCAGTCAAGGTGCTGGCTGGCACTGGCCAGAGAGCCCTGATGGGGAGAACAGTTGCTAGCTACTCAGTCACCCCGAGCCTTTTCAGACTCTTCAACCAGCCAAGATTGAACAGCCAGTTCTGTTCAGCTTGACTTTTTCAAGTTTGTTTTACAAAACAAGCCAGATTTTTTAAATGTTTAATATAAATGTTATCTTATAAATGTAGCATCACATACGCCTTCTCAAGAGCCGCCCCCATCTTTTTTGGATTGCAGTTGCAGCATGGACCAGTAGAGGGCGATCTCTCCATAAGCGTGCCAGCAGAGAGGCAGGCTGTTCAAGCTTAGGAAACACACCGAATACAGATTGGTGGTGATAAACAGGAATTTTAGTCAAGACTGCCCCGGAGATTCAAAATCTTTTAAACTAGTATTCCATACAGGCCTCCAGTAACTCCAGAGTTGACTTCCAGTGCCCTGCCAGTCATCACTTTTAACACCCGAGTTCCAACATGGAATTGATCCTGAGAGGGAAGGCCTTCACATTTCAGTGAATCTAGAGTTCCTCGTATAATTTCGTAGCATATCATAATTTAATTGGCATCGGTTTTTTTTTTTTTCTCTTAAAGGTAACTAAAAAAATATACAGTAGCCAGGCAGTGGTGGCGCACGCCTTTAGTCCCAGAATTCAGGAGGCAGAGGCAGTTGAATCTCTGTGAGTTCGAGGCCAGCCTAGTCTACAGAGTGAGTTCCAGGACAGAAACCAAAACTACACAGAGAAACCCTGTCTTGGAAAACCAGTGTGTGTGTGTGTGTGTGTGTGTGTGTGTGTGTGTGTGTGTGTGTGTTACCACAGTATATCTTAGGTTTGGTGAAATGTGGTTTTGTTTTCCACATTCCTTTCATTTGTGTATTTCTTCTGGTTAGATGTAAGTTTTGTCAGGTCTTTTTATTGGCTCTTTTTTTGGGGGGGGCGGGGGGAGACAGGATTTCTCTGTGTATCTCTGGCTGTCCTGGAACTCACTCTGTATAGATCAGACTGGCCTTGAACTCACAGAGATCCCCCTGCCTCTGCCTCCTGAGTGATAGGATTAAAAGTGTGCACCACCACCTCCTGGCTATTGGCTATTTTTTTGAAATAAGGTCTCACCATGTAGCCCAGGCTGGCCTTAAACTTATGGTGATCCTCCTGTCTCAGTCCCCACCACACTCATCTTTTGGGTCTCTCTTGTTCACTGCTGTCTTTTAGATCTTAAAACAGTGCCTGGCATGTGGTAATGACTCAGTAAAATATTTATTGAGTTACTGGGGGGGGGGTCCTGGAAAGTGTCCCACCCTCCCTAGTCTTCTTACTTTCTTCCCTCCAAGCTCTTTTCATGCATCCAGCATTCTTTCCCTGCGTCCCCCTCTCCTCCGACTAAGCCCTGAGCTAGACAAGAGCACCAGTTTGGGGGACAGACTGTGCCGGTGAGGTGGGGTACTACCTCTGTAGGAAGATGCACTGACCCCGTGGGTCCTCCAGGGCTATATGCAGCCACTGAAGCAGCCGGAGAACTCCTTGCTGTGTGACCCGTCGCTGGTGGATGAGATCTTCGACCAGATCCCTGAACTTCTGGAACACCACGAACAGTTCCTGGAGCAGGTCCGGCACTGCGTGCAGACGTGGCATGCCCAGCAGAAGGTGGGGGCCCTACTCGTCCAGTCGGTGAGTGTCCTTGCTGCGTGGACTCCAGCCATACGCCTTAACCCAGTAGCTGGCGTTGCTGCTGACCCAGACCTCATGTTCATATGCTTGGCATGGATGCTCACCTCATTCTGGCTGGCTGTGTAAGGATCTGGTTTGTACCCGCTGGCACCTTTTACATCTGGGCATTATCCTACACAGTATATGCACCAGAGGCCCTGGTGCTTGCCACCTAGCCTTGCCCCAGGAGCCCGGTCATCCATGAGCTCTTCAAGGTCCTTCAGTGGTGGCTCAGAATTTCAGAAGAACCACAAAAGCAAAGTTAAAAAAAAAAAAATCATTAAACTCCTATGAATGTAACTCGATGTTTCCTCTTAAAATTGGCACTTATTTATGTAACTTTAATTATATTTGAAAAACTTTTAAGGTACTTTTTTTTTTTTTTTGGTTTTTGGAGACAGGGTTTCTCTATGTAGTCCTGGCTGTTCTGGAACTTGCTCTGTAAACCAGGCTGGCCTTGAACTCACAGAGATCCACCTGCCTCTGCCACCCGAGTGCTGGAATTAAAGGCGTGAGCCACCACCACTGGCAAGAATTCTTGATGATGACTGATATAACCAAATTCAAATAAGTGGTTACTTAGAGCCACATAATTGTAAAAGCAAAACTGTAGAGAATCCTTCCAGAAAACTCTATAAGCCAAACCAAAAAATGGTCTACCTTAGAAAGTTTAAAGCCAATCAGGGCTACATTATGAGACCCTGTCTTTAAAAAAAATAAATAAATAAATAATCCAGAGCTGGAGAGATGGCTCAGAGGTTAGGAGCATTGGCTACTCTTCTAGAGGTTCTGAGTTCAATTCTCAGCAACCACATTGTGGCTCACAACCATCTATAATGAGATCTGGTGCCCTCTTCTGGCCTGCAGACAGAACACGATATACATAATCTTTTTTTTTTTTTTTTTAAATCCTGTCTACTTTGGGATGTGAGCATGTTTAAAAGAGCTCATTATGAGGTAGAGTGTAGCCTTCAACCTAAACAGGTCTTAGTTTGTCCTTGCTGCTTAGGACTGATGCCACCAGATGGGGTTAAGAGCTGTTGCCTCCCCCTCACTGTCATTAAGCTCAACCTCTGCTGGACCTGAATGCTGACTGGGCTGACGGGAGGCTCAGCCCAGGACGGGCTCTCCCTCATCCACTCAGGCTCAGCCCTGTCCTGTCCAGAGACAGGGACTCCAAGATCTGTATCTTAACCTGTCCTTGGTGCAGTTGAGACAGGAACCCAGGTGTCCTCACCTGCAGGCAAGTCCCCTGACCTAGCACCTACCATCAGCCAACCAGCAGGGTTAGCCACCAGCATGTACCCTGCCCAGAGCCGGGCTTTACTGTGCCAGGTGAGAGTCCCTAAGGCAGGCAGCAAGTGCATCCCATAAGAGCAGGCTGTAGCTCGGTGCCCGGAGCGGGTTGACTGGGCTGGGAAGGGTGTTCCTGGTGGAGGAACTATACAGGCAGAGTCCCAGCGGCTAGAACGGGCCTGTTCATTTCCACCACAAGAAGCGTCTGAGGCCTGCCTGGCTGATTTGATGGGGCTGGAGACCTGGTGATAGACTGTCCAGAAGTGAACAAACCAGGTCTGGCTTCAGCACACACCCAGGCACATGTCCATGTGCTTATACACAAACACAGAGGAGATGTACCATATATATATATATATATATATATATACGCGCACACACGTCTGCTCATTCAGTCATGTGTCATACATGCAACACGTACACACTTAGACAAAGACAGAGAAGTTGAATGGATGGAAGCTAGGACAAGGTGCAGTGGGTGAGGGACACCTGAGCCTGCCTAACCTGCCTCCTTACCCACAGTTCTCCAAAGACGTCTTAGTGAACATTTATTCCGCCTACATTGATAACTTCCTCAATGCAAAGGATGCTGTACGCATAGCTAAGGAGGCGAGGCCGGCCTTTCTCAAGTTCTTGGAGGTATGTGGACCAGGGTAGGGATGGAGATACGCTCACCTCAGGCTAGCTCTGGGACATCCCTGGGGGCTCTTGCCAGGACGCTGTGATACTAGGGAGTGTGGTCAGCCTCTGCCCCTGAGCTCAGCTGGGGGGACTTGCTAGGAACTGTCTCTTCCTAACATGTCATTCCTCACATGGGGGCCCGCCCCACTCTGCCTTGGCTTTCAGCAAAGCATGCGTGAGAACAAGGAAAAGCAGGCGCTGTCTGACCTCATGATCAAGCCCGTGCAGAGGATCCCACGATATGAGCTTCTGGTGAAGGTAAGCCTGGGGCTGGTGGGGCAGGGAGAGGCACGGGGGTGAGGGGTCATGTCTGTTCTCAGACTCCAGACAGGAAAGAAAGTCCTCCCTGGTGCCTACCCAGTAGTCTCCCTGGCTCCAGCAGTCGGTCTGGAAGGTAGCTAAGCAGGGTCCCGTTCCCACCCCAGGACCTTCTGAAGCACACACCGGAAGACCATCCAGACCACCCGCTCCTGCTGGATGCTCAGCGGAACATCAAACAGGTGGCTGAACGCATCAACAAGGGAGTGAGGAGTGCTGAGGAGGCGGAGCGGCATGCCCGGGTGCTGCAGGAGATCGAAGCCCACATCGAGGGCATGGAGGACGTATGTGCCCCGCCCTGCCGTGCTCCATCCCACTCCTGTCTGTGTCTGCCCTGCCCCTGTCTGTGTCTGCATCTGTCACTGAGATTGTGGCCATCCACATCCAGACCAGGGTCTGTGGTGTGCTTGATTCTGTGACCACAGTGCCCCACCCTTCTGTGTCCTCCTCCTCATCTGTCTGACCTTGTGTCCCTGGCCTGGCGCAAGCACAGCCATGTGAGAGAAGACAGGACATTGCTCTGACTGACCTGGTTTACAGAGTGGGCCAGCCAGATCGCTGCAGGGTTAGTGGATTCATAATTAGTTTTTAAGACCCCTTGTGTCTCCCGCCCAACAGCTCCAGGCCCCCCTGCGGCGGTTCCTGAGGCAGGAGATGGTTATTGAAGTGGTAAGAAGTATCCCATTGGCTGCTTCCCCGTGTACCCCCACCCACCCAAGTTCACTCTTCCGGTGCCTGCTGCCCGCAGGTCCCGGCTCTCCCCCAACCAAAGCAGGAGCCCTGCATGAGTCGGGGAGAGCTGCCACCCCCACCCCCACCCCCTACCCCCGTGAGCACTAGGGGCATGTGGGTCGGCCTCTAGACTATGCACACTCAGCCTGAATCCCACCTTGAACCCTACAGAAGGCAATTGGAGGCAAGAAGGACCGATCCCTCTTCCTGTTCACCGACCTCATTGTCTGTACCACCCTGAAACGGAAGTCAGGTTCCCTACGGCGCAGCTCCATGAGCCTGTGAGTGGCCAGGGTGGGGCTGGGTGGTGCAGGCAGGAGAGCCATTAATCTGTGGTGGGCTCTACTCCCTGCCCCAGCCAGAGCACCCCATTGGCTACCCACAGGTACACGGCCGCCAGCGTCATTGATACGGCCAGCAAGTACAAGATGCTGTGGAAGCTGCCGCTGGAAGACACAGACATCATCAAAGGTAGGGCTGACTTGAGTCTGTCAGAAAGAGATTCCGGTGTTGGGTTCTTCCTCTGAGAAGTGTCTCGGTGTGTTTGAGCTCTGGCCTGTCTGGCTGCCTGTCCGTCAGTTTTCCTGCTTTAGTGTCTCACTTTCCATCCCGTATGAGGGGCTGGTTTTGAAGGACCGGGTTAGTGTTCATGCAGCCAGATCCAGGTATCCATGCAAACCATCCTCTTGGTGCCCCGGCAAGACCCACGTGGGGCTGCAAAGCAGTCACCAACTGCAGTCGGCCATTGAGTCAGCGGTGGTTTGAAGACCTGCTGTTAGCTGGAGTGGTACCATTCCCACCTAACACCAGGAGCAGAGCCCCAGTGAAGGATTGGTTAAGGAGTTCTGGTGACTTGGGGCTGAACCTGCCGGGAGCTGGACACCCCGAGGACCTCTGCTGCCCTCTCTCATCCCCTCTTGCTGTGTGGTGACCTCAGTCTCAGCACCGCACTCAGATCCTGCCGGTGTGTCACTCCAGAACTGACTCTGAGCCTGCCTGAGAGGTGGCCTCAGACGAGCCAGGTTGTCCCACGGGGCCCCAGGTGAGGACTGAGTCAACCTCATCTCTTCTCACCAGGAAACAGAGCAGTTGACAGAATGACCCACTCCCGGGCCATTCAGCTGTGTGACCAGGAGTAAAGCAGGGTAGAAAAGGAAGAAAGCCTGGCTTTGGAGCAGGAGAGTGATTTTTAGAAGCAATGGGAGACTGTTTTAGTCTGGATCCCTGTAACAATAACAACCGAACCAAACACCAAAGACCAGGTAGTGTGCGTAAGTAGGAATTTATTGCTCCTGGTTCTGGAACATTCCAGTATGAGACACAGCCTGTCCGGTGTCTGCTGAGGGGCCTGTTCCTCCTATGTGTCCTCACTAGGTGAAAGGGTTAAACTAGCTGTCCCAGGTTTTGTTTCGTTCAGGCAGCACAGCGCTGACTCACTGTGTAGACCAGGCTGGCCTTGCCCTCACAGAAATCTGCCTGCCTCTGCCTTCTGAGTGCTGAGATTAAAAGCATGAATCCCACTCATGAGGACACCACCCATATGACCTTGTCACCCCCTACACCAATACTGAGGAAGTATTTCAACATATAAACTCCAAGGAGACACAAGCATTCAACTATGGCCAGGTATCCCGAGGCTTGGCTTGTTGGGTCCACAGCCCTGCTCTGCATATACCCTCCTCTGTAGCAGTATCAGAGACTCTGTGTCCATGGTGGGGACACCTTCCTGCCAGCTCCATGGACATGTCTCTGTAGGGTCCCTGGCCACATGACCCTTCCAGACATCACTTGCCGGTCTCAGAACCCGTTCCTCCTGGAGTGCTTCATGACCCCATGGTCTTCTTAGCATTCTGTGTGACCTGTGACAGCTGCTCATGTGTACGGTAAACAGGAGCAGAGAGCATAGCAAGAGCTGTCATTTAGGACAGACAACAACTTCCTGTCCTTGATTTCAAGACTGAACTGCCCAGCCTAGCAGTGAAGACACAGCCCCTTATGATCTGCTAGTCTCTAGGGTACATACACCCAGGCACTGAGGTGGACATTCTGAGCTGGCCTAATGGTCAGCTGTGGGAGAAGACCGGGAAATCAGGACACCAGCTCCTTGTGACCTCCTTTCCCGGGAGGCGAGTTTCTCCGTCGGCGATTGGACTGCCAGGGCTCTGTCTATTTGGCAAGTCCCCTACGAGGCTGCACCATTGCTGCATGCAGTGTCTCCTGGCGCTCACATAACCTGCTGAGGCGTCTATGCTCTTCTAGCAAGTTCTCCAAGAGTCAGGCATCCTGTGCATGTGCTCCTAAACCAAGCCCTGTCCCCTCCTCCCAGGCCTGGGACTTTTCCGGAAGCTGCCTGCTGCTAACCTTGTTTCTGAGAGCTTGGGTCTGGAAACTCTCCATTCGCTAGACCCATCCATCTCATGTGCAGCTGCAGGCTGTGCAGTGAGGGACGTGTGTCTGTCAAAGTCTGACCTTGTCTTACATGTCCACGGCTTTCCTCTGTCCCTGCCAGGGGCGTCTCAAGCCACCAACCGGGAAAATATCCAGAAGGCCATCAGCCGCCTGGATGAGGACCTGGCCACCCTGAGCCAAATGAGCAAGCTCTCCGAGAGCCTTGGCTTCCCCCATCAGGTCTGTGCCCTGAGCTAAGGCAGGGTTGGGCCGGGACTTCCCCTGACCTTGTCTGGGGGAGAGACAGTCTCAGCATTTGCCCGAGAGAGCAGTTGGTCCTGTCACTTATCTGAAGGGGAAAATTATAGACTTGCTTCTACTTAAGGGAAGTGACAGGTCCCAGGTCTGAGGGAGGAGACATCTAACCGGGAGAAAGGCCAGCCCTGTCTGTGGTGGGCGGAAGCAGCCTTCCTCTGTCTGAGGGGAGAGGCAGGTCCTCCTGTTCCCAAACGCAGGTTCTCATGTGGTAAGACCTTGGCCTGAGGCCTGGGCTCTTTTCCCACAGAGTCTGGACGATGCGCTGAGGGATCTCTCTGCCGCCATGCACCGGGACCTGTCGGAAAAGCAGGCACTGTGCTACTCACTTTCTTTCCCACCCACCAAGCTGGAGCTGTGCGCCACCCGGCCCGAGGGCACCGACTCCTTCATCTTTGAGTTCCCCCACCTCGATGCCCGCCTGGGCTTTGAGCAGGCCTTCGATGAGGCCAAGAGGAAGCTGGGTGAGCCAGGGCGTGTGCTGGTGTCTCCCCTCAGAGCCTCGGGCAGTCCTGACTTTAGAAGCGAGAACTCCCTGAACTACCGTCGCCCGTCTTCCAGCAGCTGGTTAGGACAGGTGACAGGTGGACTGAGACCTCTGCCGTGAAACAGCGGGCTGGGCGTTAGCTCTGGCTCCCAGCTCCCCTCTGGCTGGGAAGGGGCTCCCAGACAGAGTCGTTTTAGGACAGGGACCCCAGCATAGACCTGAACAGCCAAGACCTTCCTCTTCCTCAGTGTGGTTGAGTCCTGGAGAGTTATTGATTAGTTTTATGGCTTAGAGACCCAGAGCTATTCCCTCATTGTACAGAAGGGGAAACTGAGGCCAAGAGCAAACGGGGTGTAACCCATACCCTCTCATTGTAGCAGGCCCTCCGTAGGGAGACTCACAGACAGGAGGAAATGGAATGGGGTGGGAGCGAGGCAGGGTAAGGTGGGTGCTAAGTAGGGTGTGTCTCCCTCTGCCCTGTCTCTTCTACTACAGCATCCAGTAAAAGCTGTCTAGACCCTGAGTTCCTGAAGGCCATCCCCATCATGAAAACTCGCAGTGGCATGCAGGTGTGTGTGTGTGTGTGTGTGTGTGTGTGTGCATGTACATGCATGCACGCATGTGCATGTGGGTCGTGTGGTCTATTCAAGGCTATGTGTGTATGAATTTTTGTTTTGTGTACCACATCTCATATGTGTTTGAAACATGGTGATTGCCCCCTGTGTCTGAGTATGTGCATGTGCACATTGTGTGTGTATCATTTGTGTATGGGCGTGTGCGTTTTGAACACACACTGTAGGTTTGAGGTCTACCTCATGCACTTGTATGAGTTTTCATACCTAACCAATAGTACCAGCATCACATATTAATAGATGCATACATCCATGGTCCTATCCAGGGTGCATGTACGTGTACATACAGGTCTGGGTGCTGTTTGTATCATAAGCATAGTGCATTTGGTGTAGAGAGATGTATGCAAGCCTGCCACCCCTCTGTTCTGCTGGGGTCTGTGGTAGAGCCAGATACTGGTACAGTTCTAACATTCCCCTCTCCCTGTCCGTTGGGGTTCCCACAGTTTTCCTGTGCCGCCCCCACCCTCAGCAGCTGCCCAGAGCCCGCACCAGAGGTGTGGGTGTGCAACAGCGATGGCTACGTGGGTCAGGTGTGCCTGCTGAGCCTGAGAGCGGAACCAGACGTGGAGGCCTGCATCGCCGTTTGCTCTGCCCGCATTCTCTGTATCGGAGCGGTGCCAGGTCTGCAGCGTCGCCCGCGGTAAGGCCCTGGTGAGCCTAGGAGACCAGTTTACTGTCCCGGTAAACGCTGAGGTTGACCTGGCGGCTGATGGGCAGGGCCTGGGTGGGCGGGGTTGTCGGTGGGCGGGGTCGGGTTAGGATGCTATCTCGGGCGCCTCCTAGCGGCAGCTCTTGTTCCTTTCCCCTTTGTCTCCAGAGAGCAGCCAGAGCCCTTGAGGAGTCCCCCAGAGACCACCCTGGAGCCCGCTGGGCCCGAACTAGATGTCGAGGCCACGGCTGACGAGGAAGCAGCAACACTGGCCGAGCCAGGGCCTCAGCCTTGCCTGCACATTTCCATCTCAGGATCTGGTCTGGAGATGGATCCAGGCCCTGCCAAGGGTGACCCCCAGGCCGAATTGGTGCCCTTTGACAGTGACTCCGATGACGAATCTTCACCCAGCCCCTCCGGGACACTGCAGAGCCAAGCCAGCCAATCTACCATCTCCTCCAGCTTTGGCAGTGAGTGCGGGCGGGAACTGAGGGGGCAGTGGGTGAGGAGACACCAGTGGAGACAAGGGCTGGAGTCAGCTCACTAGGGGGCTGTCATAGTGAGGACTCAGAAGTCAGTGAGTCAGACAGGTGGGGTCCTGGAGACCTTGGAGTACGCTGTTCAGGGAGATGGGCACTGGGTAGGGTGGCTAGTCCCTTCGTACAGGTGTGGCTGGACTTGAAATGGCCAGACGAGGACTAGGAAACCTGTCGTATGTGCAGAGAATGAGCAGGCCTTAGCACATACAAGGACCAGGGGCAGGAAGGATGGGGGGGGCGGGCACAGTGAGACCTAGGAAGATGTTAGATTTCTGTCTGGTGGAGGAGAACAGAGATGGAGATCTTTGTCTCTTCAGATGAGGAGACCCCAAGCTCCAAGGAGGCCACTGCAGAGACAACCAGCTCCGAGGAAGAGCAGGAGCCTGGCTTCCTGTCACTCTCTGGCTCCTTTGGACCAGGCGGCCCCTGCGGCACCAGCCCAATGGATGGACGAGCCCTTCGCCGCTCCAGCCGTGGTTCCTTCACAAGGGGCAGCCTTGAGGACCTGTTGAGTGTGGACCCTGAAGCTTACCAGAGTTCCGTGTGGCTGGGCACCGAGGATGGCTGGTAAGGGCAGGGCAAGGTCTGGGACACAGCTCTGGAAATCATGTGGTGGCCTGAAGCAGAAGTGAGGGTGGGGGGTTGGAGCTAGTCTTGGGAGTCCCCACCAGCTGGGCATACCAGAGGGCCTGAGACTCATGAGAAGCTGGTCCATTGTCAGTAGCTGGGGTAGGAGAGGTGGGGATTTGGCAGAGAAGTGAAGGGCTGACTCTTGGGGCTGGTAGATTTGACCATGGTCACAGATGCTCCCCCTAATCCACAGTGTCCACGTCTACCAGTCCTCTGACAGCATCCGTGATCGCAGGAACAGCATGAAGCTCCAGCACGCAGCCTCTGTGACCTGCATCCTGTAAGGCTCCGGGTTACCCTTCCCACCCAGGGGCTTCCTGGCCAGCATATAGGCCACCTGTGTTCATCTGCCCCTGCTCTGCTGGCCCCTCTTTTCTGGGGAAGATGCAGAACAGAGGCCTGGACCAAGGCCAGCTGTGCGTCTTCCACACTGTTAACTTGGGTATGTCACTGCTGCTTCTCAGCCTCAGGGCCCCTCCCCCCAACACACACACACTTTGAGAGTCAAGGATCAAAAGAGGTGAACTCTTGAGACCAGAGCCATTGTACCTGTGAGTCCCTTGGCCCCGGGATGCCCACTTCAGCCGCCTCTGGGAGTGCATCATTATTTCCTTTTCCTCAGGTACCTGGATAACCAGGTGTTTGTGTCCTTGGCCAATGGAGAACTTGTAGTCTACCAAAGGGAAGCAGGTATGTGCCCCACACACCCTCCCACCCTTATCCCTTTGGTAGTGACTGAGCTCTCTTCTGGACAAATGGGAACTTCCGGGCCACAGGCCCAGACATCTATGAGGCTTTTGGCAACTCCCAGGGTCCCCATATCTTCTCTTATAAATGAGAGCATTTACCAGGCGGTGGCGGCTCACACCTTTAATCCCAGCACTTGAGAGGCAGAGGCAGGTGGATCTCTGAGTTCGAGGCCAGCCTGGTCTACATAGTGAGTTCTAAGATAGCCAGGGCTATACAGAGAAACTCTGTCTCTAAAGCCAAAAATAAAATAAATGGGAGCATTCAGGTTTCTTTTCAGGGAAGGCTGGGACAAATTTGGGACTGCACTGAATTTTATGTTTTCTTTAACCCATTCCTTCTCTAGGGCGTTTCTGGGATCCCCAGAACTTCAAATCGATGACTCTGGGTGCTCCAGGGAGCCCCATCACCAAGATGGTGTCTGTGGGTGGACGGCTGTGGTGTGGCTGCCAGAACCGGGTTCTTGTCCTGAGCCCTGACACACTGCAGCTGGAGGTAGCAGGGGTCGGGAACAGAACTGGTCATTTGGGATGAGCTGGGGTCCAGGAGAGGGAGATAAGACCAGAGGAACAGAAGCATCCAGCTGAGGGGTTCGGACCTTTCCCTGAACCCTCTCCCTTACCAAGCCAATCTCTACCCTTCTCTGATCCTCATTTCCACTCTAGCTAATGAGGAAGACAGCAAATTCCCATATACTTTCCTCATTCATGCTCCTGTTGGATCCTGTAAGTGCAATATTGGGATCCTTGGGGGACAGCAGGGTCCTTCCTGATGTCACCATCCCTTAATAGAAACTTTTGGCCTTTAGTCCTGTTTTATTTACATACAAACCGTAAGTTTCCAGCCTAGGCAGTACCTAGGGGCCACAGATTTCCTTGGGTTTCAGTGACTGAGTTGAAGGTTGGGGTCAGGCCCTGGCTCTGTGACTAGTATGTGACCATGGGCCTTCTTAGGGTGTGACTTTTTCCTCCTAGGCTAACACTTCCCCATCTGTCCAGGGAGGGACCAATGCCTGGTCTTAAACCCACACAAGCTTTAGTCACTCAAGTTTCATAGGGAAAGGGCACCCCTTTTTACTTCTGGAGGATTAAGTGGGCAAGCTTTGAAATTGACCATCCAGACCCAGGACCAAGGCTGCCTCAGCTGTCAATCCGGGCAGGTACCTAGAGAGGTTTGTGGGGAGCTGTGTGTGGGATGGGCAATGGTGGGGTTCAGGCAGAAGGGCCTGGGGCAGCTCTGCCAACTACTGCCTGACCTCTGCCCTCCTCCCCTATAGCACACATTCTACGTGGGGCAGGATTCCAGCCGAAGTGTGGCTTGCATGGTCGATTCCAGCCTGGGTGTGTGGGTGACCTTGAAAGGTAGTGCCCACGTTTGTCTCTACCACCCAGACACCTTTGAGCAGCTGGCGGAGGTAGATGTCACCCCTCCTGTGCACAGGATGCTGGCAGGTACTGACCTCCCGTTCCCATCCTGGGGGAGGCCGAGAAAGGGTCAGCCTCCAGGCCCAACGATGCTGTTCCTCCCCCCAGGCTCTGACGCCATCATCCGACAGCACAAGGCAGCCTGCCTGAGGATCACGGCACTGTTGGTGTGTGAGGAGCTGCTGTGGGTGGGCACCAGTGCTGGGGTTGTGCTGACTATGCCCACCTCCCCGAGTACCGTCAGCTGCCCACGAGCGCCTCTCAGCCCTGCTGGCCTAGGCCAGGGGCACACCGGCCATGTCCGCTTCTTGGCAGCAGTCCAGCTGCCCGATGGCTTCAACCTTCTCTGTCCAACCCCGCCACCTCCCCCAGATACAGGTGGGTCTGCACATGCCACTCCCATCCAGGGGCTCTGCCAGGGGAGGCTCCAAGAGGATGGAAAAGCTAGGGTTAAAGCCTGTTAGAAGAAATAGACTTCAGAGACCCCAAATGAAACTGTGTGTGTGTTCCTGTGTGTGCGTGTGCGTGAAGTATCCAGGGAAGTGTCATAGGAGACAGAAGTGAGCCATAAACTAATAGGGGATGAATACGTTCATGGGAAATATAGACTGTTGTATGTGTTTCCTAAATATACCGGGAAGTGGGGCTGGAGAGATAGCTCAGTGGTTAAGAGCACTGACTCTTCTTCCAGAGGACCTCGGTTCAATTCCCAGCACCCACATGGCACCTCACACCCGTCTGTAATTCCAGTTTCAGGGGATCCAGCGCCTATGGCAAAACACCAGTGTACATAAAATAGAAATAAATAAATTAAAATATATATATATTCCAGGAAGTAAAGCAGAGCTGGAAATGAGGTATAAATGACTCGGAAGTGATGTCCAGGACAGGAAATAAAAATAGCACAGAAAAGAGGCTGTAGAGTGGTGTACAGGGCAGGAAGTATGATTAGAAAGTGAAACAGGAAAATGAGGTACCTCACAGAGGTCACGATGAGCAAAGTCTCGCTTTGGAGGACAAGAATACTCGTTCCGAAGAGGAAGTGACAGGGAATCAGGAGGCTGAGTCAGGAGCTGTGTGGATAAGAAAAGACGAGCCATGTTAACTGGAAAGGGCATCAGGTGCAATTCTGCATCCCATAGCAGCAGCACGTGCTCTGAGCACCGCATGCTTGGATGATTGCATTGTGGTGTCCCATCACAGATCACTCACAGAGCCCCAGATAGTATAAGCCCACACAGCTATGTGATGCGGTGTATACATGGGCGGTACAGCCTGTTGCTCCTGGAGCCGTGATGGATGAAATCAAGGGCTGTAGTACACACCAGGTGGACAGGGCTGTGCCTGTGCCCACTGGCCTGCTGTTTACAGTAAACTCTTCCTTAAGGTAACAACTAGTAGGCGTGTCCTCCGGAAGAGCTAAAACACTTAGCATATTCCTGTTATAGGAAAAGGCTTTACGGGGTTGGGGATTTAGCTCAGTGGTAGAGTGCTTGCCTAGCAAGCACAAGGTCCTGGGTTCGATCCTCAGCTCTAAAAAAAAAAAAAAAAGAAAAGGCTTTACATGCCTGTGGCTCTGGGATCAGTCCCTAAACATAAACAAAAACAGAGACACTAGAAAGAAAATAAACAAATCAGTACCATATGCACTACACTCCTAACATGTCTGCACTGAGTGAACGTGCTACATTTTTACATGGCTGGCCGGCTCTACAGTAGGTCTGTTTATACCAGCATCTCCCCAGACACGTGAGTGGTGTGACGTGTTGCCCATAAGATGGCTACAACTTCCCTAGGGGATAAGGATTTTCAGTTTCATCGGCCAAATTTTCATTGTGCAGCATGTGACTGTAGTTACAATAAAGAGGGCCTTATATGTGCAGAAATCAATAAAGATGGTAAGTGGCTAGGAAATCAATGTCATTCCTGACCAGAAAACAGGTCGGAGGTGGGGTGGCTGGAGACATGATGCAGTCCATAAAGTGCTTGCATGGCAAGTGTGAGGACTTGAGTTCAAATCCCCAGCACCCAAGTAAAAGCTGGGTACAGTGGCATGTGTCTGTAATTCCAGTACTGGGGAGGCAGAGGCAGGATCCAGGGGCTCACTGGCCACTCAGCCTAGCCTAATGGATGAGCTCCAGGTTTGGTGAAAGACCCTGACCTATAAAAGGAGAAGGGGACCTAGAGAGAAGACTCAGCAGTTAAGAGCAATTTTTGCTCTTATGAGGAGCAAAGTTTAGTTCCCAGCACTCAAACCAGGCTGTTCACAGCCACCTGTAACTCCAGCTCCAGGGATTCCAATGCCCTCTTCTGGCGTAGTCAGACGCGCGTGCGCGCACACACACACACACACACACGCGCGCGCACACACACACACACACACACACACACACACACAAATAAAAATAAAATAAATCTTTAGAAATTCCTTTAAGCTGGGTGGTGATGGCATACGCCTTTAATTCCAGCACTTGGGAGGCAGAGACAGGTGGATCTCTGAGTTCGAGTCCAGCCTGGTCTACAGAGTGAGTTCTATGACAGCCAGAGCTGTTAGACAGAGAAACCCTGTCTCTGGAAGAAAAAAAAAAAAGAAAGAGAGAGAGAGAGAGAGAGAGAGAGAAAGAAAGAAAGAAAGAAAAAGAAAAAGAAGAGAAAGAGACTCCTTTAAAAAGTAAGGTAGAGTAGAAAGCTGAGGGTTGTGGCACAAAGCTTTAGTCCCTGCACTCGGAAGCAGAGGCAGGTAGAACTCTGCAAGCTCTAGGCTAGCCTGGTCTATAGAGTGAGTGCCAGGCACCTTTGGCCTGCACACACATGCATGTACACTGCATGCACACATACCCACATGAATATGTATGTGCACCACCATACACAGAGAAAGAGCATCAATGCACACCTGTGCACACACACACCAGAGATAAGAAGGGTGACTGCCAGGAGAGTAGACTTTTCTCCAAATATGGAAATTCTTGGTTAACCGGAAGTGTGTGCCTTACTGTCTTCTGGGATGTAGAGTTCAAGCAATGATAGGACATGAAGCTACAAGTCGCCTCAGGTTGACTGGTCCTCCTCCTTGTTCCTCAGGCCCTGAGAAACTGCCATCCCTGGATCACCGGGACTCCCCTCGGCACCGAGGCCCCGCCTCAGCCAGGCCTAAGATGCTGGTTATCAGTGGTGGTGATGGCTATGAGGACTTCCGGCTCAGCAGTGGGGGTGGTAGCAGTAGTGAGACTGTGGGCCGTGACGACAGCACAAACCACCTCCTCCTGTGGAGGGTGTGAGCCTGCCCGCTGTGGCCCAGGACCCACCTGTGCACCTGCCCTCAGCCTGCCTGTCTCTTCCCAGGCCACATGCAGACCGTGAGCAGTGTCCAAGCAGGGCCATACCGTGTGGACTCTGTCTCCCCTTTGTGGAAGCATTCCTGGTAGAACACTGCCAGCTAGGCCGAGGCCTCTCCTACCCGCTGACCACCCTGGTGCTGCCATTTGGGACCGGGGTGGAGATGTGGAGGCTGCCCAGGACCTCTGTCCCTGAAGCTTCTACCAAAGACGCAGCTGGGCCTGGACCCCACAGGGCTGGGGAGGCCATGTGCAATATGTGGAGGGATTTCTGGGGCAGCGGAAAAGCTAAGGGACAGCATCCTTGCCTATGTACAGTATTTATGTTACTTTGTAGATGAATACTTTTCCAAAGCACTTATTTATGCAGTGGCCTGGGGCAGGACATGATGTGAGGAAATGATAGGCTGATAAAAGCCTGTTCCTGTGTGAGAGGCCACCCTGGAACCCTAGCCAAGCTTTCCTGGAAGGACCAATGCCCATGCATTACACACACACACACACACACACACACACACACACATTCACTCTGCATGTTCAGGGCACTAAGACACTGTCCCTCAAGGTAAACTCCAACCATCCTAACCCAGAAGCAGAGTTTGCTCACGTGCCCTCAAACATTCAGACAAGATGACCAGGGGGCAGTGACTCTCACTGGGCAGCTTCCCAGCTTTAGCATTTCCAAGGTGTTGGTGGTGCCTAAGGTTCCTTAATTTGGGAACATTGGTGGGTCTGGGACAGGGCTTTCTCAGGTAAGAGAAAAGGGCCTTCCCTCCTCACAGCTGGCCCTGGCCCCAGCTCCTGCCTCCCCATGTCTTATGCACTGGCACGATGGTCACCTTGGGGTGGACCTATGTCCCCTTTCCCTGGCCACTGAATCTAATCCCTCTCTAAACACCCCATCCTGCCAGGGGCAGTCCTTTTAGGAAGAACCACCCCCACAAAGTTGAGGGACTAGACATAGCCTTTTTAACTGGGAAAGCTTCCGCTTGGGGCAGTCTCTCCCTCACCTCCAGGCTGCAGGGAGCCGACGTGACCCTCAGCCTCTCGCTTCAGCTACAACTCCAAAGGTCTGGTTTCAGATAGGGTTTGTTTGTTCTGTTTGATTTTGTTTTTCTTTGGGGTGGGTGGGTCATTGCGGTCTTAGATTATATTTCTCTTGCTACCAAACAGTCATGTATTAACTCTCCTCAGATGGTGAAATTTAAAGAGTCAATAAATAGAACACCAAATGACGGCTCCCCCTTGGCCTTGGGCCGTAATGGCCTACTGCCAGCCACCTCAGGGCTCTGCCTCCCCCAAGGATGAGGGCTTCCTCACTGACTCACTTAGACCGAAGGGAGCAGATGAAGAAGAGGGTCACTGCTGACTTCCTGTGTTTCCATGAGCAGGTCACTGCGCCTGTCTGGGCTCCAGGTTCCTCAAAAGAACGAAGGAATCTGGAACGTTAGAATTACCTACAAATCGTACACATATCAGTAGTGTGCCAATCAAGAGCTTCCACGTCAGTCTAAGTCTTGGAAATCTGAAGCAACCATGCTACATACAGGCAAGGAGCCAGGGCAGTAGAGTCCTACCTCAGGCTCATACGGAACAGAACCAGAACCCAAATCTGTCTGATTCTGGTCCAGAGAGGTGTGCCATTAAGTTAGGCTGCAAGGAATACAAATGCCCAGCAACATGGGGTCACTGTAGGGACAAAGAGCCCCTCATACCATGGTATCCCCATGAGACTTGAGCTGGCCCTCACAACAAAGGAGAGGTCATGATTCATCTCTGCTTAGTTCAGTCCTAATGACTGCCTTAAAAAATTTGGCTTCTGGGACTGGAACAATAATAGTTTAGTGGTTAAGAGCAGTGACTGTTCTTCCAGAGGACCCAGGTTCAATCCCCAGCACCTGCATGGCCACCCACAACCATCTGTAACTCCAGTCCCTAGGGATCAGATGCCCTCTTCCGGTCTCCAGGGCCACTGCCTGCA
This sequence comes from Peromyscus attwateri, assembly GCA_902168425.1. Lineage (NCBI taxonomy): Eukaryota > Metazoa > Chordata > Mammalia > Rodentia > Cricetidae > Peromyscus > Peromyscus attwateri. The sequence goes on along the minus strand of CABHPP010142215.1, from coordinate 4,107 downwards.
CATGGCCACAGACCTACATGTAGGCAAAACATCCATGCACACAAAATAACAAATTTCCAATAAAAAATTAAGTTTCTGGTCTGAAAGAGTAGTTCAGTTGACAGACTGTATGCTTGGCCTGTGGGAGGCTGAGGCAAGACGATCTTGAATTCAAAACCAGCTTGGACCGGGTACTGATGGCACATGCCTATCATCCCAGCACTAGGGAGTAAGTGGCAAATGGAGCTCTGTAAGCTGAAAGCCAGCCTGGTCTACTTAGCAAGCTCTAGGCAAGCCAGTGCTAAATGGTGAGACCCCTCCCCGTCTCAAAACAAAACCAACAACTTGGTCTACGTGGCAAAACCTCCCCGCCCCCCCAATCCCCAAAATTGGACAAGAAAAGGGGGAACGTGTAGGTGCGTGCTTTACAACTCACACACACCCTTAAGGGGCGTGCTGGGTCTTCCACACCACAGGATGTGTCCAGGACATCTTGTTAGCATCGTTTTCAGTGAGGAGAGGGTTCTGTTCATGTGGTATTCAAGATGAAATGGAGGGATGCAGAAGTTGGGACTGAACAGATTCTGTTTGGAATCTTGATGGCCACTCACCAGCCATGTGGTCAGACCAAATTCCTTCTTTCTCAGTAAAAGGGTCTGATGACCTCTTCTCCCCTACAGGATGCTTGGCTGGTACATAGAGTTCTTGGAATGCAAGGAGATTCACTAGGCCTAAAATCAAAAGCATGCCCTCTACTAGAGACCTGCGCCGGCAGTCACAGGGCCCGGTGATCTAGACCTTGATGGCCCACCTCAGGCCCCTGCCTCCCTGACACTAGTCCCGTTACTGCGACTTTCGGTGGCTGTCACCCTCCATGCTTCAACTGTTTCTGCCACCCCAGGATTTCTGCCCTGACAGTGGCCCAGAGCAGACTTCACGCATGGAGCTGGGTCTGCACCATTGTCCCAACGTAAACACTTCGTGAGAATGGCACTGGCACATTGCACTGCCATTTAGAAGACCACTTTCCAGAGCATGGGCTGGCCTGTGGACGGGTGCCTTTGGGGCCCGGCACTCAGACTGTGCCAGTTTGCTGTGAATGGGGAGGTCCTGAGGGAACAGGCCTTAGGCTCACCTCAGGGGAGGCTCCTGGAAGAATTACCTCCCCTAAAACATGGTTTACAACCTGGGCTGTTCATTATAGCTCTCTGGGGGCACAGGCCCACCGAAGGCCAATTAAATGAGAACCTTAGGTAGGACCCAGGTATTGGTGTTTTCGTAGGAAACCACTGACGTCTAACGTTTGTATGAGGACGTACACAGACTAGTGTACAGCTCAGCAGGTGGATGTAAAGGCCAAGAGGCATCGGTCACCCACAGCCCCTTACACTCCTGGCCACCCAGGCTTGAGACACCATGGGGTGTGGTTTTCCCAGACAAGAGAACTGCCTTAAAGTGCATGATTATGGGTGAGAGGAAGTAGGAGCGGGGTTTGAGTGAAGCAAGGAGAGGAGCAAGAGCCTGGTGTGAGAGTGCCCTGTACAAGCAGGGAGAGAGAGAGAGAGAAAGGCGGATGGATGCTCTGAGGGCAGGGCATAGTCGCGGCTTCATTCCCAAGCCTACTGTGGCACTCGCCATACAATAAGTGCTCGATAAATGTTGAACTCATGGTTAATGAAATAAATGTTGGAGAATCCAGTTGAGACACGGCTGTATGCCTTTTTGCTTTTTGAGATGGGGTCTGTAGCTGAGGGTGACCTTGAACTTCTGATCCTCCTGCCACTACCTCCTGACTGCTGGGGTTTGAAGTGTGTGCCACCAATGCTGGGAATCAACCCAGGGTGTTGCATTGCTCATGCTAGGCAAGCATTCTCCCACTGGGCTACATCCCTGAGCTGTCGGTCTTGCCTACAAGACAGCAGTAAACTCAGTTTCATTTTGCTGCTTGCTGTGAGGCACAGCTGAGCTCCTCTAATCCTTAATGATCCTAGAAGGTTGTTGCCACAATTTACTTTTCTGATGAGGAAACTCAATGTCTTCCTCAAGGTCACTCACCTATCAGGAGGCAGAACTGCATTTCCATGTGCTCTGCTCAGATCCCCAACACCTTGTGGGAGCGGGGGAGGTAGCCACACAGGGTAGCTGGAGTGAGTAGAGCTGCCAGAGCTACATGTAGTCACACGTGAGGCTCATATTCCTTGTAACTGCTCTGAGACTCACTCCTGCTTGGTCCCAGAGAAGGGAGCAAGTCTGAGCCAAGGACTGTTTCTTCAAGGAGCTGCTCCTGAAGATCCCTTGGGCTAGAGACCAAGTCAGGATTTAGCTAAACTACCTCACAGGGAAGAGGAAACCTGGACCCGGGACTTACTTAGTGACCACCACACAGAAAGGCAGGATTGACACTAAGGAGCAGACTAGCCCTGAGGGTTTCTTGTGGTCAGAAAAGTCAGGAAATGTCTTTAAGGACCAAAGGAGGCAGAAGGCTAGATTAGGTGGCTTGAGTCTCACTCTTGGAGCAAGCTTCCGCATACTGGTGTGTAGGTCTAGGGAGCTTGGTAGGAGAGCAGAAAGTGACTGAGGCCCTGTCTTAGTCCTGAGCTGAGCCTGGGGAGAGCATGGGGGTACCCAAGGATCAGAAAGCAAGCTCCAGCCCTGGACTCTGCTTACTGGTACCTGGAGGCAAATTCTTGATCCTGTGCACCCCACTGACCTTCACATCTTTTGCCTGCTTGCCAAACACCAATTCTCTGTCCTTAAGCACAAGCTGGTTGCAGGAAGTGGCAAGAGGAAGTACTATTTTGGGCCCAATTATGGCCAGTGAGGAGCCTTGATGGGCAAAGGCAAGTAGACGGGTATCCAAGGCTGGACAAGAGCAGACTGCGGGACAGACTGGAGGAGGCAAGGGAGCAGGTTTGGAGATAAATGCAGGCAGAGCCCTAGAGGCTGTACTTTGGGAAGGTGCCCAGAGCAAGTGCTGAGCCAGAGAAGGAGGGAGGGAGAGAGCAGCCTGGGCTCCAAATCCCAGTGGGCCTCTTGAAGCTGATGCGCCTGACGAGGACTTCTGTAGATAGTGTACTCAGAAAAATAAAGTCACTTGCTTAAGGCTACCCAGCCTGTCACGGACACAGCTACGACTTGACCTTTATCCGGGTGACACCAAAGCACAAATTCCTCAATTTCCCGATTCCTCTCCTCTAGGCTGCATAACCTCAAACACGTCAGCAAAGCCATCTCCTTCCTAGGCATGGCCATGCACCTCATGACCCTCACCTGTCCATGTAACTGGGCTGCAAGTCTGACCTAGGTAGACCTAACTGCACCAGCCCCACTGACAGCAGCCAGTTCATGGCTCCAGATTCCTCTCTCAGACCCCACCCCACCCCCAGGGGACAAAGAAGCCCTCTCCTTTCCTTCCTGAGCACAAGTCAAATGGGCCAGTGGGACCAAGATCTAAGACATAACAGAGTGCTGGGTCTCCAAGGGAGGGAGTCGGTGAGGCCAGAGTCAGGACACAATCCCACCCAGTGGGATTCCAGACCTGGCCTGGGTCTAGACTTAAATGTAGGCTGAGCCAAGTGAGTCCTCAGACCCAGACAGCCCCAGCTTAGTACCTGTCCAGCGCTGGGTCCTGGCCCGCCCTAACCCCAGTTCTACCTTGGCCTAAGCCCCTCCCATTGATCTAGGACACACCCACAGGCTCTAAAACATGCCAGGCTAAGTAGGACAGGGCCTACTGGGGTTCTTCTTAGAGCAAAGCATTGAAACTTAAGCCTGGGTGCTGGAGAGATGGCTCAGCAGTTAAGAGCATTGGCTGCTCTTCCTGAGTTCAATTCCCAGCACCTACATGGCTCACTACTGTCTATAACTGACTGTAGTCCCATGGCCCCATGGGATCTGATTCCCTCTTCGGATGTGTATACGGACATGCAGACAAAACACCCAGAAACATAAATAAATTTTATTTATTTATTTATTTTTGGAGACAGGGTTTCTCTGTGTAGCTCTGGCTGTCATGGAAGTCATTCTGTAGACCAGGCCTCTGTTATGCTGGGATTAAAGGCACGTGTCACCACTGCTGGAAATAAACACACACACACACACACACACACACACACACACATATACACA
>CABHPP010142214.1:0-22313 GCA_902168425.1 Peromyscus attwateri | reverse complement strand
TGGTGAGATGGATGGTGAGATGGTGGGGTGGATGGTGGGATGGTGGGGTGGATGGTGGGATGGATGGTGGGATGGTGGGAGGGATGGTGGGATGGTGGGATGGATGGTGGGATGGTGGGATGGATGGTGGGATGGTGGGATGGATGGTGGGATGGATGGTGAGATGGTGGGATGGATGGTGGGATGGTGGGATGGATGGTGGGATGGTGGGATGGATGGTGGGATGGTGGGATGGATGGTGAGGTGGATGGTGGGATGGTGGGGTGGATGGTGGGATGGATGGTGGGATGGTGGGATGGATGGTGAGATGGTGGGATGGATGGTGGGGTGGTGGGGTGGATGGTGGGATGGATGGTGGGGTGGTGGGGTGGATGGTGGGATGGATGGTGGGGTGGTGGGATGGTAAGGCGGTGGGAGTGTTCTAGTTAGCTACTCTGTTGGTGTGATAAAACACTGATCAGAAGCAACTTGAGAAAGAAAGTGTTTATTTGGCTCACACTTCCAAGTGGCAGTCCATTACTGAGGGAAGCCAAGGCAGGAACTTGAAAGCAGGAGCTGATGCAGAGGCCATGGAGAAACACTCTTACTGGCTTGCTCCCCATGGCTCCCGCAGCTGCTTTCTTATACAATCCTAGACCACCTGTCCAGGGGTGGTGCCACCCACAGTGGGCTGGGTCATTCCCCATCAGTTATTAATTAAGAAAATGCCCCACAGACATGCTCAAAGGCCAGTGTGATGAAGGTAATTCCTGAATTGGTGTTCCCTTTTCCAAAGTGACTCTAGTTTGTGTCAAGTTGACAAAAAGCTACCAACCAGTACAGGGAGGTTGTCTGGTCACATTGCTACAGTCAAGAAACAGAGAGATGAATGTTGGTGCTCAGCTCACTTTCCATTCTCGTCTCTTTTCATTCAGCCTAGGAGCTCAGATCACAGGATAGCGCAATGCATATTCAAGACACATTTTCCTTCCTTGATAAAAAATATTTTATTCTATCTGTCTATCTGTCTATCTATCTATCTATCTATCTATCTATCTATCTATCTATCTATCTATCATGTATCTATGTATCTATCTATCATCTCTGTCTGATCACTGATTCATCCAGCCTGGCTGTTGAACAAGCCATACAGATGTTCCTGTCTCCACTTACCTGGTGCTGGGATTATAGATGCACTCTGCTATACCTGGCCTTTTTTAAGATTTATTTTTATCACTATATTAAAACTTTGTGTGTATGTGTGTTCCCTTAGGATCCAGAAGATTGTGTCTGATTCCCTAGACTTGGAGTTACTGGTGTTGTGAGATGCCTGCTGTGGGTCCTGAGAACAGAATTTTGGTTCTAGGGATCACCTCTTTTAGCTTAGAGATTTTACAGATCTGATCAGTTGCAGAGAGATATGGAACATAATTAGTTATCCACAGCTCTTTGAATAGCCCTGGCCCAACAAGACTCTACAAACCTAGTAAACCAGATTTAGGCTCCCATCAAATACCTCAATAGCTTTTTACCCTTCCTTAGTGTGTTAACACTAACATCGCTGTATTAGCATGTTGTAACACAGCATGTTTTGCTGAAAGTATGCATTTAACTTCTCTCTGTAAGGGAAATAAAGGGAATTAAGCTAAGCAAAAGCAAAGAATCTTTGCTTGACTTTCCTTCATGCTGAATTCTCATGCCTAGATGACCTGGCTACTGCACACACCCTCCCCCCACTCCCCCCCCCCAAAAAAAAACATTAAATGAATGGATGAAGTGAAGGATATTCTAGGTGACAGAAACAAGAAGAACTCAGACCAAGATGTGGAAAGGCATAGTATGTGTACATGCCTGGAGAACTGGATGTCTTAAATAGTGAGCAAATGAGGAAAACAGCAGGGAAAAGATAGAATCGTACAGTGCTTGAAGGGTCTCACTGGGGAGATTTGAGTTTGAACTTCAAAACAGTGGGATGCCAGAGAGGTCCACAACTGAAGGACCGAGGGAAGTTACCATTGTATTCACTGCATTTATTCATGGCATGGGCAACTTCCTTTGACCTCCCCCAACACACTTCCTGCCATGAAACAGATAAAATCTAGAAAGCATTCCGTGTGCTGTACACCAGTCAACTCACTTAGTAGCTAATCTACAAATTTCTTTGGCCGAGGTTGTCTGAGTCCCAAAGGGACTCAATGTAACTACAAAACTGACTCCAGCCACGGACATTTCACATTAAAACCTGAACAGCTGGTACGAGGTAGCAACACTTGAGGCTGTTCTGACATAGTCTGAAGGTCGTAGTCTGAAGGTCAGAAGGAAGTCATAAGTGAAAGGTTTTTCATCTTATTTCCTCTGCCAGGGACCCGAGGGTCTGCCCCACCCCTACACCTCCCTAGATAACTTCTGTTATTCCCTCCTAATGGGACACCCGTCCTAACACTAGGTTTCTGGTTTTCCACATAATTTTTAAAACCTAGGCATCCCTTCTTCCAGGCGTCACCCCCTGACCACGAGCAAGGGACCCAGCAGTCAGACCTCTTGACAGACCAGACTTTCAAAGCGTCACGGTCGTTGTCTGGATTTATTTTTATACTTCCTTGGGGACTTGTATGGAATGAGTGATAGAGTGAAAAGATCAAGAGAAAATTCCTCAAGGATTAAGTGTGGGATATATCCCAGCTCCTGAAGAAGATGTCGTTTATTTTTACTTCCTTTGTGTATCTGTTTCTTCCCATGCCTCCCCCTTTCTGTCCTTCCTTCCATTTCTCCTTCCTCTGTTGGAACACACTTTTCTCCCCTTTAGTTTCCCTTCCTCCTAACTAGATTCTAGTCGGTAGTGGCTGTGGCTTTTGTTTGTCACATGCTGGGCTCTGAGCACAGTGATGTTTATGTGTCACCTAGTAGCGCTCTGTGAGCTGAGTCCCAGTCTCTCTCCATCCACTTGTGGATGAGGGCAGTAGCGCACAGACCGAATTATTTGTTTAAGCTCAGCAGGTAACAACAGGAATTTGAAGTCTGAATAAGTCCTATACCTGTGTTCTCTTAACGAGTAGTCATATGGTTTCCTTTTTCTCCATTTCCAACTTCCCCTTCTGACTTTCATTTTTTAAGATTTATTCTATTTTTAATTATGTGTGCATGTGGATGCAGATGCCCACAAGAAGTCAGAAGAGAGTCCCAGAACACTTGGGTTGTGAGCCCCCATGTGGGTCCTAGAAACTGAACCTGGGTCCTCTGTAGGAGCAACAAGTGCTCTTAACCACTGAGCCACTTCTCTGGCTCCTTCTGTCTGGGTTGTTCAGCTTGCTAACAGGACACAGGCAAGGAACAAGCAATTGGCTTGCCCTTGGGCAGAGAACACCAGTGCCTCTTATTCCTCTTTTGCTCAGTTAAGATCTACTGAGCACCTACTTTGGGCCAGTCTCTGGATGACAGAAGAAAAAACGTTATCTGTTCTCAAAATCTCCCCACTGGGGAGAAGATAATAAGTGCTGGGTGGAGAATGAGTCTCCTGAGTATCACCAAGGTAGCTGAGGAGGGAGCAGGGAGACCTATAGAGAGCAATGGTGGCTGGGGGGGGGGGGGATGGCACTCAGCTTGGGTGCAAGGGTATGTAAGAAGTAGCTGGAAGGAGGAGGATGTCTTAGTTAGAGTTTTCATTGCTGTGAAGAGACCCTGTAACCAAGGCAACTCTTAGAAAAGAAAGCATTTAATTGGAGGCTTGCTTACAGTGTCAGAGGATTAGTCCATGATCACCACGGTGGGAAGAAGACAGGCGGGCACTAGAGCAGCAGCTGAGAGCTTGACATTCTGATCCACTGGCAGCAGAGGGAGAGACTGGGCCTGGTGTGGGCTTTTGAAACCCACAAAACCTGTTCCCAGGGACCTACCTCCTCCAGCCAAGGCCACACCTCCTCCAACAAGGCCACACCTCCAACAACAAGGCCACACCTCCAACAACAAGGCCACACCTCCTCCAAGGCCACACCTCCAACAACAAGGCCACACCTCTTAATCGTTCCCAACCTGTTCCACTAACTGAGGACCAACCGTTCAAATGTATGAGACTAGGGGGTCATTCTCATTCAAACCACCACAGCAAGCATCTGGGAATCCAGTGGGACTTGGAATGGATGGACAAAGGACATTTGTACAACTTTTTATAAGCAGATCTCTTAGCGAATGGAGCCACAGTTGCAATGGCTGTACCATATCACTGACATGAAGGAGATCAGCATTGTCATATTGCCTGAAGCTTATGGGAGTTGGAAGGGGGGGGGTGCGCTACCAAGAACCCGCACTGCCTTTAAAGTGACCCAGATGTGATCTGGGTCGTTGTCTTTCCACATGGCTGCACTGCAGCTGACTCCGATCAGTAGAAATGCCTCTGGAGAAGCGGAGCTTGCCACACCCACCATTTCTCTTTATCGCCTCCTCCACCTCAGCTTGCCTTTTGGAGTCATAAAAATTTTCTGCCATTCAAAACACATGGAACGTTTACGGTGTGAAGTTGCGTACATCACATTCTTCACCCGGCTGGATCCTCCAGGTCCTCTGGTGGCGCAACCTCCCACTTGAATGAAAGGAAACAGATTCAGTTAAGGAAGTGCTCAGAGACACATGGCAGACTCCAAGCCTAGTTTCCCAACTCCAGGCGTAGGGCCTGGCCTGCTGGCACGAGAATCATCTGAAGTGCTTGTTGCAAATCCAGATTCCTAAGAGGCCACCCCTTTAGATATAAGGATGGAATAGAGATGATTGGGTTGGAAAAGGAGCTGACATACACTTACTTTTCAGGAATTAACTTTACTAGGAGAAAGGTTCTTGACACCATGATTGGGTCTTGAGGTGAGGGGGCATTACAAAGGACTGGGCTAGAGAAACAGCTCAAGGGCTGGAGAGATGGCTCAGCCATTAAAGGCTAGGCTCACAACCAAAATATAAGAGAAACAGCTCAAGAGGCAGAGCATTGGCTTCCCTTCCAGAGGACCCAGGTTCAATTCCCAGCACCCCTATGGTGGCTCACAACTGTCTGTAACCCCAGTCCCAGTGGAGATGATGCCCTCTTCTGGCTTCTTCAGGCATTGCATACACATGGTGCTTAAGCACATAGGCAAAACACCCATACATACATACAAACAGACAGACAGATAGACAGACAGACAGGCAGGCAGACAGGCAGGCAGACAGACGGAAGGAAGGAAGGAAGGAAAAGAACAGGACAATTAAACAAACAACAAAACAAGGGTTTAAAGGGTACACCCCAAATATAAGCCTCATTAATAGAGGAGCTGGAGAGATGGCTCAGTGCTTAAGAGCACTTGCTGTTCTTGCAGAGGACCCCGGTTCAGTTCCCAACACCCACATGGAAGCTTATAGCCATCCATAACTCCAGTTCCAGGTGATCCAGTGCCCTGTTCTTGCCTCCTCAGGTACCAGGAGCACATATGATGCACATATTTATACATGCAGACAAAAACACTCATAGACATAGAGTAAAAATAAATCATGTTTTAAAAGAAAGGAATGTAAGGTAGCCATTATGATAGACTGAGAGTGAAGGAGGCCCAGAACAAAAAGCCCTCAGAGAAGAGAAATCCCTTAACAAAGGAGGTGTCTGGTTTTTATATCCTTATGGGGGTGGTGAGACCTTTCCTATTACATGGTCTAGTTCAGCATAATGTATGTGACAAAGAATGTGGAGAAGCCAGGTACAGGTTAAGACCATTAATTAGGAGCCTGCTGTTAGGACACAAAACGAGTCTTTTTAACTCCATCCTAGGGATGGGTGGGATGGAATCTGGGCCTCTTAGATACTGATGTCTTCAAGGGGCAAGCTGTGACCTCACACACTTCACCTTCTGAAGTAGAATGTCTGGGGATAAGACACAGACTCTACATTGCAACACACATCTGACAAGATTTTTAGATCCTTCATGTGGATGCCATGACTGACTTAGTTTAGGACTTCCTCTCTAACTTTTGAATGGGAGGGTACTTTTTGCTACATTTGGCTTTAAGGAAATTACACTGTCCTCATTTTTAAGGTTATTTGTTTATTTTGTATGTGTACACATACGTGTGTGTGTGTGTGTGTGTGTATGTGTGTGTGTGTGTGCGTGTGCATGAATTCACGTGCACAGCATGCATGCAGCAGCCCATGAGACCTGGATTCCCCAAAATTGGAGTTTGTGAAAGTTGTGAGTTGTCCTGTGGGTGTAGAAACCTGGGTCCTCTGCAGCAGCATCAGCCAGTGCTCTTAACTGATGAGCTGTCTCTCTTGCCCCGCCCTCATCCAACTGATGTTTTAAAAAGTAAATTGCTAAATCCACCCCAGCCCCGTTCCCTTCTCTTCAGTCCCTACCTTTTCTCCCCACCACGACTCCCTCCCGACTTCATCTGCCCTTTCTTGACCAAGTCAATCCATTTAGTACCGCCAGCGTGTGCACGGGCAGGGCCATCTGCTGCAGCACGGGGCGCTCTCGGGGCAAAGCTCTGAAGAGAACCGTCTCTCTCTTGCCCAGCAGCCATCAGTTGCCAATACCTCCTCAGCTAGGGGTGGGACTTCATGACTCCCATCCCCACCCAAGCCTGGACTTTGTCTGTCTTGTGCATGAAACCACAGCCTCTGTGAGTCCATGTGTGCAAAATTGGGTCAGATCAACTCTGTTTAAGGACCTAACTCCAGATGCCCAGGTCACATCACAAAAAACCCAAACAGTCTTTAATTAGTAGAGGGTATTCTTTAGACATATAAAATTTATTTTAAACTATCCACAAATCATTTTTTTCTTTTGAGACAGGTTCATGTGTAGCCCAGCTAGTCTCTAACTTTCTATGAGACCACAAGAAGCTCGAACTCATGATCCTCCTGCATCTGCTTCCCAAGTGCTAGTATTACAGGTGTGCACCGTTATACCCAGCAAAGGTGGCACTTTCTTAAAGAACACAGTGGTATGAATCAATGGCCCAGAGCATGATGGGGCCTTCTAAACCTCTTGAAATATCCCTCACAGACATCTTTTTCTCTCTGCTCTGTTTGCAGAAAGTTCGGAATCAGTCTCCTAGGCTTAGCAAGATGGGTGACTGGAGCTTCCTGGGGGAGTTCCTGGAGGAGGTCCACAAGCACTCCACGGTCATCGGCAAGGTCTGGCTCACTGTCCTGTTCATTTTCCGAATGCTGGTCCTGGGCACTGCTGCTGAGTCCTCCTGGGGAGATGAGCAGGCTGATTTCCGGTGCGATACCATTCAGCCTGGCTGCCAGAATGTCTGCTACGACCAAGCCTTCCCCATCTCTCACATTCGCTATTGGGTACTGCAGATCATCTTCGTGTCCACGCCGTCTCTGGTCTACATGGGCCACGCCATGCACACAGTGCGCATGCAGGAAAAGCAGAAGCTGCGGGATGCCGAGAAAGCCAAAGAGGCCCGTGGCACGGGTGCCTATGAGTACCCGGTGGCCGAGAAGGCAGAGCTGTCCTGCTGGAATGAAGTGGAGGGGAAGATTGTCCTCCAGGGCACTCTACTCAACACCTATGTCTGCACCATTCTGATCCGCACCACCATGGAGGTGGCCTTCATCGTGGGCCAGTACCTCCTCTACGGGGTCTTCCTGGACACCCTGCATGTCTGCCGCAGGAGTCCCTGTCCTCACCCAGTCAATTGCTATGTCTCGCGGCCCACAGAGAAGAACGTCTTCATTGTCTTTATGCTGGCTGTGGCTGGACTGTCTCTCTTTCTCAGCCTGGCTGAGCTCTACCACCTGGGCTGGAAGAAGATCCGACAGCGCTTTGTCAAGCCCCGGCAGGGAACGGATAAGCACCATCTTCTTGGCCCCGCCACCAGCCTAGTCCAGAGCCTCACTCCTCCCCCTGACTTCCATCAGTGCCTGAAGAACAACCCTGACAAGAAATTCTTAGGTGACTTCAGTAATAACATGGGTTCCCGGAAGAACACAGACACTCTAGCTACAGAGGAAGTGCCGGACCAGGAGCATATTTCTGGGGAGGGTTTCATCCACATGCGGTATAGCCAGAAGCCCGAGGAGCCCAGTGAAGCTTCTCCAGGCCACCGTCTTCCCCTGGGCTACTATGGTGACAAGCGCCGCCTTAGCAAGGCCAGCAGCAAAGCAAGGTCAGATGACCTGTCAGTGTGACCCTCTGAGGGAGGGCCAGTCCCAGAAGGGATCTCAGGAGGCTGCGGCAGGGAGAAGCAGTCTCTCACAACAGAATATTCTTCTTCTCAGCATTGCTGTGCTCCTTCTGACCCCACGTCTGGATGGCGTTGATCATCAATTCTCAAAATTACAGTTCGAGAGTGTTCTCAAAGACAGGGCTAGTCCTCAGGTCCTGTCCCTCTTCATCCTCTACCAGTATACACAGTGAAGGCTTTCACATGATTTACTGGATAGGGTGGAGGCAGGGACTGGAACCATGGCAAAATCTGGCCTGGAAAGGACAGACCAACACCAGCAACATACCAGATAGGACCTCCAAGTCTTGGCTTCTTTGGTACTATGTACACTTTTTATTTTTTGGTTTTTATTTTTATTTTTTATTTTTGGAAGAGCCCAAGCTTCTTAGCCAATGGAGAGTATTCATCAGGCAATTTACATTGTATCATTCCCTTGAATCTGTTGTTTCCATGGACCATACCTTGGAGTGGAGGTGAGATAGCTGTGGGCTGCCCTAGGCTACATCTCCCTCCTCCCAGTCTTCAGGGTTTGGTTTTCCTTGGACCTTGGCCAGCATCGGCTTCACAAGTGCCTTGGACGGTGCCTTAGGCACACATCTCATCCTAGTAATGTCATAGCCTTTCTGCCAGGAGAGACGCCCGAGCACAAGGGTGCCAGGACCTCTGGGGGTCACTGTACACACAAGTGTCAGGAATTGCCACCACCTGTCATCCTGCAGTCCTTTCCGGTTCAACCTGATGATAGAAACCATCCTTGCCTACCTCTGCGATGGTTCAACCAGTGTTCCTCTAAAACCTTGCTTAACAAGAACGTCCAAGAAGCCACCATCCTCTCTTGAATCCTAGCCAGATTACCAGTCACCAAGTTCAGCGGAATTTTCCCAGGATTTAGTGAAACAAAGAAGCATTGTGCTTCTTGGGTTCTCCTGGGAAAAAACAATTCTGCTGTGAAGATGAAAATTTAGAAAAAAAAAAAAATGAGAGAAGACACTGAAGAGCCGGTTTCCCTCCTATACACGTCTTCCTCTGTTCGCTTGCCAAGAGGCCCCAGACCTCTCTCTTAGAGGCATCAAGGGCACCGAGAAGAAGGAGGGGATCTCCAGTTGTTTTTGGCAAGGCCCTTATTTAAATTCCCATGTTTCCTTGGTACCCCTCGGAAGACTACCAGGGAAGGACTGCAGAAAAGCCCTGCCTTCCTCAGGGTCTAGCCTGGGGTCTCTACTGATTAGATCCATAATAGATGTCTTCCATTTTTTTTTATGCAGGTGAAAAATGCTCAGAATCAGACACCAAGATTCATAGACACATTGCTACATTAAAATAGACTTGTGTGTGTGCATGCTCACCCGTGTGTGCGTGTATGTGTGTGTGTGTATGTGTGTGTACATATGCATATGTATGTGTGTGCATATGCATGAGTATGTGTGTATACATATGCATGTGTATGTGTGTGCATATGCATGTGTATGTATGGGCACATTCGTGTGGTGTGTGTGTGTGTGTGTGTGTGTGTGTGTGTGTATGTGTGTGTGTGTGTGTGTGTGCGCGCGCGCGCATGCTGACAACATGGGGAAGAAAAGTCCTGAAGAACGTAAGGAAAGGTGCAGAGAAGCTTGGCTCTTCCCGCCTCCCTTTCAGCTGTCTGGCAGGAGGGCTGAGTTTACATCTTAAGCAGCCTAAGGGACAGGCATGAGAAGTCAGAACAGGCAGGTGAAGGTTCAGAGGTTATTCTCGTCCCCTGACCCATCTCTGGGTCCCTCTGCTGGCATTTGGATGTTACTGATGGGTAGAAAGAAAGGCTTGGGCAGGAAGTGACAGGGTACTTGGGAAAGCACACTGGCTGTTCCAGCCCCCAACACATTTCATCAGTTACCCCGACACTGTCATTCTCTATTCTTCTAGTTACGGGATGTGTTTATTTTCTGAAATGAGTGTTTTTGAATTAGAAAATCGAAGGCCAGCCTTTGATGGTGAGGTCTTCAGAAGGGAGAAAGGAACTAATATGTGTAACTTGTTTAAATAAAACCTGCCTCTACATGTTAACTCTGGTTTGTGTGTCCTTTGGGCTGTGCCTTTAAGAGGGTGGCAGACTTGCTGGGGAAGGGAGAGCATGGAGTCCAGCTGCTGATTTACATCTGGCCTGCTGTGAGCTACTACACATCTGAGGCTTTGTTTCTCACCTGTAAATTGGATCTAGTGATATCCACTCCATTAGGCTATGACGTGGGAGGCTGTTTGGGAGGAGAAGAGCAGATTATTTCAGACATGACAGTTTGCAATTAAGTGGTAACTGTTGTTATTATTTTCAATACAGAGTGGTTGAGAACCCAGAGTGTTAAGGCGTGGGTCTAGAACGTCCCCCTTTGGAGCTCATATCGTGGTCTACCAAAGGTGAACAAATGAACTCATACAAAGAAAACAATTGGGGGCCCCCAGGAGATAGCTCAGTGGATAAAAGACTTGATCACAAGCATGAGGACTTGAGTTCAAATCCCCAGCACCTGCATAAAAAGCTAGGCATTGTTGCACGAATCCTAAATGGTCTTATAATAAAAACCCGGAGCCAGATATTGCGGTAAATGCTGAAAGATCAGAGAGACAAAGGAACAAGCCACAGCCACTTCTCACCTCGCCAACTCCATGAGTCCTCTGAATGAATGCCCCTGAGTCCTCAGCCAAAAAGGCGCAAGCAAGCTTCTGTCTCTTCCCACCTTACATTCCTCTCTCCGCCCAGCCATATCACTTCCTGTCTCAACCTTCCTAGTGCTGGGATTAAAGGTGTGTGCCACGACAGCCTGGCTGTTTCTCTTTTAGACTGGATTAATCTCATGTACTCCAGGGTGGCTTTGAACTCACAGAGATCCAGATGGATCTCTGCCTCCTGAGTGCTAAGATTAAAGGTGTGTGCCACCACTGCCTGACCTCTGTAGCTAACTCTGTGGCTGGCTCTGTCCTCTGATCTTCAGGCAAGTTTTATTAGAGTACAACACAATATCACCACAAGGCATGGCCATTGGCTTGTAAATCTAGCGCTGTGGGGGTGGAAACAGAAGGTCGCTAGCCGCCAGCCTATCTCTGGGTTCAGGGAACAGAGGGTGAGAGGGCAGGATACCTGATGTTCTCTTCTGGCCTGTGTATATGTGTGTGCACACCACACACTCACTCATATACCACACAGTCACATACTGTGGTGGTTTGAAAAAAAATGGCCCCCAAAGGGAGTAGCACTATTAGGAGGTGTGGCCTTGTTGGAGGAAGTGTGTCACTGTGGGGATGGGCTTTGAGGTCTCATATATGCTCAAGATACCATCCAGTGTCACAGACCACTTCCTGTTGCCTGCAAGATGTTGCGTCTCAGCTACTTCTCCAGCACCATGTCTGCCTATCTGCCACCATGTCCTGCCATGACAACAATGGACTGAACCTCTGAACGGTAAGCTGCCCCCTTAGTTAAATACTTTCATTTGTAAGAGTTGCCGTGGTCATGGTGTCTCTTCACAGCAATAGAAACCCTCACTAAGACACACACCTACCCCCATACACACATATGCACTACATACTCACACACATACAACACATACTCCACACACATATATCACACACACACACACACACACACACACACACACACACACACACACACTCACACACCAAACATTCATGTACATAATCCACATACATGTACTCGTGCATATCCACACATTCACTCACTCATACACACGTACCAAATGTATACATACACATACCCACTCACACCACACACTCACACACTGATACAATTAGAATATTAATTTGTATTGATTCTAAGAACCGTAAGTCTCCAGAATGTGATACAAACCAAATGTACATGGGAGAGACCAGACCTGGACTTTGGCTGGTGAGATAGCTCAGCTTTGGAAAGTGCTCGCCCTTGCAAGCATGAGGACCTGAGTTCTAGCCACAGATCCTATATTTTAAAGGCTAAAAATGGGGCGTGGTGGCATGTGCTTGCGATCCAAGCACTGCGGAGGTGGAAACAGACAGATCCCTGGGGCCCACCAGCCAGCCGACCAAGCCTACGTGGCAAGCTCCAGGCCAATGAGCAACCATGTCTCAGAAAACAAGGTGAACGGCTCCTGAAGAACATCTGAGGTTGTCCTCTCTCCACACATGTGCACGGGCACGTGCACTCACACCCCCACAGAGGAGGAGAAAAGAAAAGGAGAAAAGTGGGGACTGCAAAGACAACTTTGTGAAACAGTTTTAGCGCCCCCTTTTATGTACATGGAGATTGAGGTACAGGAAGGTTCTCCAACAGTGAGGTGGCTTCTCACTGGCCTCTGAATGAGATCACATGTCTTTGAAAAATGGTGAAATAATTCACGCTCCAAACAAGGATCAGAGGCCGTCCTAGCCCTTTGCTGCCAAATAGGCTACCATTTCTGCAAGAAAGAAACAAAGGCCAGGGAAAATAATCAGAAGCGCTTCCATCTTCGTTGGCTGCCGATCCTGTTTGTCACAGCAGACAAGCTCTGGGAAGAGAGCTTGCAGACTGTCACAGGTTTATTGAGACAGTATTCACTGGCACCCATCCACAGATAAGGTGAGGTTCCAAGCCCAGCGGGGCCTGAGCAGTTCTAATGGAAAAGGACCTAGAATCCATCTCATAGCTGTATAAACATGGCTATTCATAGAACGGTTCAGACCATGCTCAGAGCACAAAAGCCTGGATGATTTATGTAAGATCACAACCTTGTGGTTGTACTCTAAGCTTCTCTGAAGCTTCCAATGGCTCATCAATAAAAGCACAAGCTGATTAATAATGCAGTAAACACACTCTGAGTTCAGGCTCTTCAGGTTTCTTCCCTTAATTTCTTCCTTGAATGTCAGTTAAGAATTTCTACCTGGCTGGAGCAATGGCTTAGCAGTTAAGATCGCTGCTCTTGGAGAAGTTTGGTTCCCAGCACCCACACTGAGTGGCTCCCAACCAGCTGTAACTCCAGATCCAGGGGATCTGACGCCCTCTTCTGGTCTTCTCAGGCATCTGCACACAGATGTGCACATATCCACACACACACATACACACAGAAGTAACTAATAAAATAAATCTTAAAAACGATCATTCCTAGCACTGGTGTCTCACTGCCCTGGCCAGAGAGTATTCAATGGTTAGACGTTAGCATCACTCCTATGAGTCACAGGGTTAGTATGTCTTGGGGGTTTTTATAGACGGCAAGTGCGATGGCAGAGAGACAAATGAACGCAGGAGGAGGCACTTTGGAGGTTCTTTGAAAAACGGTTTCCATGATATATACAAGTGAGAAAAATAGTGAGTCTGAGGGAAGCTGCCGAAATAAGCCCCTTCCAGGAAATTCTAGAAGCCTTGCAGGCAGCCCTCATAGTGGCCCTCGATAGTAAACAGAACTTGCAAATGATAGATAAGCAGAAAGAACAGGTTTGTGGGCTCTCTTGGGTCACTTGATGGTCATCAGACATTGGTAGAAACTAAATTTCATCATTATTTTCACTGGGAAGGAGAAAAACTTCCATTTAACAATTTATCTTTGTTCATTCGCTGGAAGCAGGGTCTTGTGTAGCCCAGGCTAGCCTCAAACTCTATGTATCTGGAGATCTTAAGTTCCCGATCCTCCTGCATCTGCCTCCTGAGTGCTGGGCTCACGGTCGCTTTGACCAGGCTCTAGAAATACAGCGTGGCAAAGCAGGCGTGGCCCCTGCCCTTTCCAGCTTCTAACAAGGGAAGACTCCGCAGTGCAAGGGAACAAGGAGATTCTAGAATCTCCAGTCATGCTAAATACCGTGAAGGAATGAACCAGGGAGCAGAGGAAGGCTGAGGGGTGGGGCTTCTGCAGACAGAGTGAGT
Organism: Peromyscus attwateri; assembly: GCA_902168425.1. Classification (NCBI taxonomy): domain Eukaryota; kingdom Metazoa; phylum Chordata; class Mammalia; order Rodentia; family Cricetidae; genus Peromyscus; species Peromyscus attwateri. The sequence goes on along the minus strand of CABHPP010142214.1, from coordinate 8,278 downwards.
GCCACGTCCTTTCCGAGGACGTGGAAACTCACATGTGACAACTGAAAAGCCAGATGCCGATGAGCCAGGTGGGGATCCAAATTCCTTCTAGGAAAATCCAGAACAGTTATCCCCTATTTCAGTCAGGCCTCACAGTTTTGAAAGCGGCACCTACAACAGAGCTGTTTGGCCCTGGTTGTTGTAAAACACACCATATCTTTTCCTGGAGAAACCTCAAGGGACAGAACCTTTTCACTAAAGCAAATGAAGAAACATTCAGAAAAGACTTGAATGAAAGCAACTAAGTACCAGCATCATGCTGGACAAAATGTAAGGCTGTGATGATTATTTCCAAGGTGTCTACTCTTATGACATCCTTGGGTCTTTCGAAACTAGGCTTGTTCCCTGGTATGGGCATGGGAGAGGAGATGGGGCTGCTTCACAGGCCCAGAAGGATACCAGGACCAGCTGGCAGAAAGCGGGTAGGAAAGAGCCTACTGTGTGTTCCAGGGTAGGCTTGGCATCAGAGAAGTCAAAGCGTAAGATCTCAAGCACACAGAAAGGTGGGTAGTGGGGGTGTGGGCACATCAGGGAAGCCAGGCTGTAGAAACCATGCATGACAATCACTCAGAGAGGCGTATCGGGAACATATCTCAACAGCCGGGACCACAGCCCCGATACGGATTTGGAGGACAGTCTCTAGACTCAGTGGAGAAGACTGATGTGGGCAAAGCTGAGCTTTCTCCTGAGGGCTGGGTCATTCACCAGGGTACCAGGACGGAGCCTCAGTGTGGTACAAGGTGAAGCTGTTAGCAGAATTACAGTGAGATGCAGGTGAATAGGACCATTGCCTATAATACGGTACTGATATCTCCAACTAATAGGGACCAACAGTGAGCGTTCCAGGCACCTGAATAAGCCATGGTAGCAGATGTGGAAATCATTTTTATCTTGGGGACAGCCCAATGTGACTCTGAAATCACTCCTTTACCTATAGCCCCGAGGAAGTCATAGCTTGATAACAAGGCTCAAGTTCCCCTATCCAAACCTTTAACCTGGCGGAATTTTCCATTACCCCTGATTCAAGGCCCTTGTGGATATAACCCTTGATAACAATGGTTTCCCCAAGGAGAAAGACCCATGTCTGAAGCCTTTTAGGAATGTTCATTTTCTTGAGTTCTGTAGCCTAGCCAAGGCTGAAGGCCCTCAGGTGCTCCCAAGCAACATGGGGACTCAGGACTGGGTAGGAAGTTACGCTGTACCTTCCTGGGATTGTCATTTAAGTGGGATGGGACATAGTCTAGAGGGGCTTACATTTTATCAGTATTTGATTGAAAGGTATACATTTGAAAACCAGCATAAAAACCTGTATAGGGTGTGATTGGCTGGGTGAAGGTCAACTTGAAAAACTCCTAGATTTTGATAACGGTCATGAAACCAAGTTGCAGTTAAGCACTTATGGTTTGCGAGGCTCTGGGCTGAGGTTTTCTGAGTTATAATTTCAGACTAACAATAATCCCGTGAGCTCATTAGACCTTCACAGATGAGGAAACAGACTCAAGGAAGACCCGAACCTACACAGCTAGTACACATCATAGCCGACATCTCTGTCTATGTTAGATTTCTCTCAAGTATTTGCTGTATATTCCTAGGTGAAAAGCAAGCCAGAAAATTACATGTGCAGCACGCTTCCATGTGTAAAAGTAGACATTTATAAGAACAACGGTCCTGCAGCAGCATGGACGAAAGGGGCTGTGCCCGTGTGACAAGTCTTTGGGGTACTTTCACTCTCATTCTTCTGCGAGCTATTTTAGTGTTACCATGATATTTTTATAGTAAAAATTTTAATATATTTATATACAACCTTTGGACTAAATTTGGTGCTGCCCTGGGTGGCCGCCAGGAGCTGCCTTTCCCCCATTTCCACAGAACTTACACTTCCTTGGCTTGGGCTCTGATTGCCGCCCTTAAATGGAATAAGGTTAGCAAGAGATGCCATCCTGGATCCAGGCTGCGACTGTGACAGCAGAGGGTCTGCCGCCTGGGGACCAAGGAGATGGCTGGGCCCTGGACATGCGTGGGAGGCCGACTTCCACCGCTTGGTCCTGCACACCTTCTGTGTGGTGAGTGTGGACCTCGCCCTGCTTTACAAGAGGTCAGGGCTTTGGGGCAGCCGTCGCCTGGGAGACAGCAGTTGGAGAGAAGCCTGGTCTAAGCCAGCTCAGGGTGGATTGCATTTCAAGGGAGAGGGGCTCAGTGTGGTAAGGAAGAAAGGACTCCTGCAGGATCTCAGGGCAAGGAGAGGACTTGGGAAGGACACACATTGAGAAAGAGCTCTGAAGAGGAAGTTGTGCTTGGGGCGGTTTTGAAAGAGGAATAAGATTTTATTATGACAGAGACTTTTTTGGGAGAGGGCGGCCTGCTCGAGAGAGGGTTTCTCTGTGTAGCCCTGGCTGTCCTGGAACTCACTCTTTACCAGGCTGGCCTTGAACTCACAGAGATCCGCCTGCCTCTGCCTCCCAAGTGCTGGGATTAAAGGCGTGTGCCACCACCGCCTGGAGACAAGGGAGACTCTTGAGTGGGAGAAAATATCACAGGTTTAACCCCACACACATCACATCTCACATCACGCACCACGCCCCAGCAGAACAAACGACAGAGTGGTGTGGTTTACTTCAGAATCTGGGAGAACTTTGGAGAGGACCTGAAGGAGATGGGGAGGCCAGGGGGATGGCAAACCTTTGAAAGACTAGAAACTCACTATCTCTGGGGGCTGTCGGGGGCTACGCTTCAGAGTGACTAAAGGTGACAGCATTTCATATCCAGAGCCTGGGACAGTGGCCAGACATGAGCTATGGACAAAGGCAGGGCTCCAATCATGGAGGCCTAGGCATTGGTTAGGTGGGGGGAGAGATGGTAGCAAAAGAAAGCCAGAGACGAGGAAGAGATTTTAGGTCTCTGGAATTATTTAGTCAATAAAACTGAACCCATTAACTTATTCAACAAAAAATGAGATGTGAGCTTGTTCCGTGCCTCACAGAGCACCAGGACGGGGATTCAGAGGCAAAAGTCACGGTGATCATTATACAATAAGAGGGTAATAAATACGTTAGACCCCTTTTCAAATTCACTTCCGGTCCTTCCACCTTACCTGCCTCCTGTTCCAGTTACCCAGATATGGTGAGACCCAACCTCACACCCCAGCTACCTGGATATGGTGAGACCCAACCTCACCCTCCAGCTACCTGGATATGGTGAGACCCAACCTCACACAGGAGCAATGGGACAGACTCCCATCCTCACCCGGAAATTTTCCCAGGACAGTGATGGGGCCTGAGCAGAGCTTGTACCAACACATGATCAACCTAAAACTGTGGGAATCAAAGCAAGATGGGCCGAACCTCTGATTAGTGGGAGGCAGAAGCCCTTTACCACCCCTGGCCCACTACCCCGGCAATGCTCACCCTGCTCCACTACCCCGGCAATGCTCACCCTGGCCCACTACCCCGGCAACGCTCACCCTGGCCCACTACCCCGGCAATGCTCACCCTGCTCCACTACCCCGGCAATGCTCACCCTGGCCCACTACCCCGGCAACGCTCACCCTGGCCCACTACCCCGGCAACGCTCACCCTGGCCCACTACCCCGGCAACGCTCACCCTGACTCATAGAGTTTCTTAGGGGTGCAAGGCCTTTGGACGGAGCAGCCAGCTCCACTTGGACATACTTGGTCTAATTGCATCTTCCTATTGGCTTTACACTCCTTGATCCCACTTTTGTCCCTAGAGCTGCACACTCTAATGATAAACCAACACACCAGCCTCTGCCTCGGTCTCTATTCCAAATGCTAGAACCATTTGGAATCTAGCTCTTCTCAATATTCCATAGTCTAGTGTTCAAGGCTGGACCATTAATACCTCACTTCTAGAACGAGTATATATGTGCAGGTAAAAATAATTATGGCCTTTGAAGTATCTGTCCTGCCTTCACATGGATCTGTAGGGATTCCCTTGACATCCTGTGTCAGTTGGCATGAATGCCACTTTACAGGAGTGTGTGTCGCACAGTGCTTAGGACAATGGAGGGCTGGTAAGAGATGCCAGAGAACATCCAACAACTTAAAGTTGTCCTCACTTCCCTGGTGGGTTCTGCAGCCTTCTGCTGCCTCATTTTGTACACAAGTTAGTTTTTTTTTTTTTTAAAAAAATGTTCATCATTTTTAATTACATGCATGATGTATGCCTGAATGTGGGCATATGTACCCACGAGTGCAGGCATCTGTGGAAGCCAGCGGCATTGGATCCTTTGGGAGCCGGAGTTACAGGCAGTTGTGAGTCACTGATGTGGGTGCTGGGAAGTGAGCTCAGGTCCTCTGGAAGAGCCATCTCCCCAGCCCCAACAGACTGGTTTTAAAAATGGTATTTCCTTTCTGCCTTCTGCTGCTTGTGTCGACTGAAGTAGCATGAGTGGAAAGATCCATGAAACACAGAAGCATGCTCACTGTACAGCACATACTGTGTTCCACGATGTTTCATCCAAATGGCTTCCCGTTCCCACCAGTGGATCTGGACCCCTTCCTGGGAAGTATCTACGCACGTTGCTGCTGTCACGCCTCTGTGGGACATCCTGCACTCTCACGTCCACTTCCATGCTGGTAGCCCTCAGTTGTTGCTTTTTTCTTTCTTTCTAATTTTCAGTTGGAAAGAGGGAAAAGATATAAAAAGAGTGATTCTCCCTTCTCCAGTTAATAAAAGGCTTCACTCCTAAAATATTCTCAAAATTTTAGTTAAGTTAAAAAATCACACCCCCATACCACACCACACTTATTGGGGCTCTATCTTTTGTTTGTTTTTAGCTGGCCTCGAACTCACAGAGATCTACCTGCCTCTGCTTCCCAAGTGCTGGGATTAAAGACATGAGCTACCACTGCCCAGCCTACTGCAGCTCTATCTTAATATTTATATCAACCTTTAAGTATTTAAAAAGTATATTTACTTTGTGTGTGTGTGTGTGTGTGTGTGTGTGCACTGATATGATGGTGAAGGAATTTTGTACCACAGTGTGTGTATGGAGGTCTGATGACATCTTATGGGAGTCGGTTCTCTATAGTTCTTTCTGTCCACCATGTGGCTCTCAGGGATGGAACTCAGGTGTCAGCTTGGTAGTAAGGACATTTACCTGCTGAGCCATGCATCAGCCTTTTACCTGGAGGGTTTTCTGGAGGTGCAAAGTGGCCAAGGTGATGGTGGCTTTTCTCTCCCCGTGGCTCTGGCAGGAGGGCTAAGAGCGTGGAGGTGTTGAGTTCAGGATGGCCAGGACTCTTCAGCTGGTGAGAGAGACGGAGAGGTGCCCCCTGACAGCTGCTCTGGGACCTGTCAGGGTGGAGATAGAACGGCTCTGTGTAGCAGCCAAGCTTTCAAAGGGAAACACCTCTGGCTTTTCAAACACGGCTCTTTCTGCTTCCTCTCCCTGGCACCTACTTAGACCCTGCCATTCTAAGTCCCTCTTGCTTCCAACACTCCATCCACGCTGCCGGCTTTCCTTTCCCACCCAACAGAGCACTGGGTCATGGGCAACTGGGTTAAATGTCCATGACTCCCAAGTAAATGTTAGAAAGTTATGCATGACATTTTTTACTGTCACCCTCTGTCCCTCACCCAGGGGCCATGGGTTTCTGTATGGGGGAGGGGAGTACTAGCCATAAAAATGGAACTCTTATTTTCCAGAAAATAGCAAAACTTCTAGAACCCTGGGGCTGAGCAGTCATCTGGCTTTAGTTCCCACTTACTTCTGGGAGCGCCACCTTGTAGTTGTCTAGCTGCTTCTGAGCATCTCTACCACCAGCGCAGCAGGGTGCTTATGCTTAGTTGTCCTGGCTTCACAGCAACAGGGTGCTTATGCTTAGTTGTTCTGGCTTCACAGAAGCAGGGTACTTAGGCTTAGTTGTCCTGGCTTCACAGCAGCAGGGTGCTTAGGCTTAGTTGTCCTGGCTTCACAGCAGCAGGGTGCTTAGGCTTAGTTGTCCTGGCTTCACAGACCTGGCAGCAGAATCCAACTTTGGTCCTCACTTAACCTCTTCGAGTTCTGTTTCCTCATCCATGAGACAGAGGAGCAGCATCTAACTCCTTTATGGAAAGCATTTATGTAACATCCAGCCACATAACGCCCTGGTGGCTCTAGTTACTCATGTCATTTCCCTACTCATCTGCAGACAGCTTTTGAAAGATGCCTCCAGTTTTGATTTTATTTTAATTTCTAGTTACCAGGCTTTTTTCTCCCCAGTTGAAATCTTGTTCCTGGAGTTGCGTCCAGCATGAGTTGCCCAAAGTGACCTAGTCTGTTTAAGTGACTAGCAGAGCTACAACCAGACCCCATTGCTGCCCAGGCCAGGCTCTCTGACATCTCCCTCCAGACATCTTAATATACTACAGAAGAAGGCATGGGAAGGGCTCTGACCTGCAAGTGTACTGGGAACACAAGTGTGATCCTTTAACTCTGTATAAAGTTCTGCTCAAAACCACAAACATAATCTGCCTCCTGAGATCCTGTCCTGTAGGGATGGATGATAGCCCAAAGCACAGGGTGCCCAAGTGGGAGCCTCCTGGGGAAACTGCACCTGGAGTTGAATGCAAAGCAAGGCACCCATGAGTCACCAAGGAAGAAAAGCCACTGGAATAATACTTAGGTAAAAGTTTTTGTGACGAGTTCAGAGCTCAGTGTCTGTCTAAATTCTTAGAACCTAAAGCTTGAGCAAATCTCATATAGAACACATGTTTGGGTGCTGTGCTATGAAACAACAAAATGTTTTGCAACAAAGTCATAATAGTCCAGGGGAATATATTGGGTAGAATATGATGGAAGGGCTAATGAAAGCTTGTGATGAGAAAGTCACAGAAAATGTGAATTTCTTTCTTTTTTTACTGGTAGCTCAGGACTAGAACCAAGGTCCCTGCGCATACCAGGCAAGTACTCTACCACTGTGCTATATCCCAGTCCAGTGTGCAAACATTTTAAAAGCCACAGAGTGAGGTTAGAGATATGGCTTCGGTGGTTCCATTTCTAGCACTGAAAGAAATCTGTTGGGTGTGTGAACTACTTACCATCAAAGGTGTGAAAAATATCTCGGAAGACAGGCCCATAGTTGTTAATGAAACACTTGAGAAAAGCCAGTGTCTTGAGGTCATGAGTCACCAATGTCAAACAACCAGAAAGAATTGTACTCAAGGAAAATCAGAGTAACAAAGTCATCTGAAAAGAGACTTTAAATCTGTTTCTCTCTCTCTCTCTCTCTCTCTCTCTCTCTCTCTCTCTCTCTCTCTACACACACACACACACACACACACACACACACACACACACACACAAATCCTAAAATTTATATGGAAGTACAAAAGACCCAAAATTGCCAAAGTAATCATAATTAAAAATAGCAGTGATTTTAAATTATACTACAGAGCCATAATAATAAAACCAGTATGGTACTGGTTTTAAAAAAATGTGTAGATGAATGGACTAGAACAGGGGACCCAGAATAAAATCATGTAGCTACATCCACACAATGTTTCAAAAACATACTGTATTATTTTCTTTTCTATTGCTATGATAAAACACCATGACTAAGTCAACTTATAAAAGAAAGCATTTAATTGGGCTTACAATTTCAGAGGGTTGAAGTCCCTAACGGTGGCACAAAGGTATGGTGGCTGGAACAGCTGAAAGCTCAAATCTTGATCCAAAAGCAACTGGAGGTTTTTGAAGCCTCAGACTCCTCCCCCATGACACCCTTTCTCCACAAGACCACACCCCCTAGCTCTTCCCAAACTGTTCCACCAACTGGGGACCAGTTATTCAAACATACACACCTATAGAGGATGTTTTCACTCAAACTACCACACGTCCATTGGGAAAACAGCCAGCCTTTTCAACGAATGTGCTGGGAAAACCAAATAGCTGCTTGTAGATCAATGAAACAACAGATCCTTTCTCTCACCCTACATTACAATGAACTCAAAATGGATTAAAGACCTGCTTGTGAAACTGAAAAGTTTGAAACTTTTAGAGGAAAACAGATAAAATACCATAAGATACGAACACAGCCAAGGACTTCCTGAAAAGGTTTCAGTGGCACAGGAAGTGACAGCAGGACCTGACAAATGAGATTGCATGAAATTAAAAAACTTCTGCACAACAAAGAAAGTATCTTCAGAGTGAAAAGACATCTTACAGAGGGGAAGATATCCTTGCCGGCTACACAGCCAAGGAATTAGTACGTAGACTATATTAAGAGCTCAAAAAAAT